>WSYH01000156.1:4208-94208 GCA_036426205.1 Ascaphus truei
CCTTTCTCTCCCTCTCTCACATACGCTCCCTCTCTCTTCCCCTCCCCATCACTCGACCCCTCTCTCACAATAACGACTCGCCCTCTCTCTTCCCCTCCCCATCACTCTCCCTGCCCCATTCTCTCTTCCTCACACTCTCCCTCCCTCCTCCTCCTTTTCTCTCTCCCTCACATACTCCCTCTCTTCCCCTCTCGTTATCTCTCGTCCTCCCTCACATACCTGCACGCCTCTCTCATCTCCCCACATACTCCCTCTCTCCCCCTCACATACTGCACTCTCTCTCCCTCACATACTGCACTCTCTCCCCCTCACATACTGCACTCTCTCCCCCTCACATACTGCACTCTCTCCCCCTCACATACTGCACTCTCTCTCCCTCTCTCTCTATCTCTTTCCTCCCTCCTCAATATACTCTCACCCTTCTCTCCTTCTCCCCTCTCCCCATCACCCCTCACTCCTCTCCTCATCTCTCACTCTCTCACTCTCCACTCCTCCCCCCCCCCCCCCCCTTAGCTCTGGCCCCAGATTTCCGCCAGTCCCCGGTGAAGCGCCTGATCCCCGCGGCACGCGGCGGTGAGGTCATCATACAGTGTAACCCGCGGGCGGCGCCCACACCCGTCATCCTGTGGAGCAAAGGGACTGAACTTTTACATAACAGCAGCAGGTACCCGCGCGGAGACTGACCGTGGTACCCGCGCGGAGACTGGCCGTGGTATCACACCCGCGCGGAACCGATACTGGCCGTGGTACCCGCGCGGAGACTGGCCGTGGTCCCCCGCTAGTCGGAGACGTGGCCCGACGGAGGACTGACCGGTACCCCGGTGAGACACGACCTGTGTGCGCCCGCGCGAGTACTGACCGGGTGCCCCGCGGAGACTGACCGTGGTACCACGCCAGCTGGAAACTGACCGTGGGTGCGTAACCCGGACGACTCCGGAGACTACCGGGTAACCTGGAGAACTGACGTGGTACCCTTATACCCAGCGACTCCACATCAGGGGTTTGCTGACCCCTTATGGGCATTGAGGTGGGCCAACTCCATTCCTCAAGGCCCACCAACGTGTCAAGATAATTCGCTGCTTGTCAGCACAGATGCTTATCAGTGCTCAGTCAAGACTGAGTCCACTGATTGAAACACCCGTGCTAAAGCAGGGACTGATGAGCCCACCTGTGCTGAAGCAGGACTGATAGAGCCACCTGTGCTGAACCGGGACTTATTGAGCCACCCGTGTGCTAAGCAGTGAACTAGGGGCTGAGTGTGCGAGGTAAGGGGGGACGCTGAGTGTGCGAGGTAAGGGGGGACGCTGAGTATGTGACGCAGTAGGGGACCCCGAGTGTTATGGGCTGTTGCTCTGAAGGGGTTATCAGAGACCCCCGCCCTCACATTACAGCGCTGCGTCACTGTCCCCTCTGCTCTTTCCCTATGTTCTCTCCGTCCCTTTCCTGCCACTGAGAATATATGAAGCGTGTGGGACGTTTGCCCCGATAATGATCCTGTAACCGGAATATTAACCCTTTGCTGTGCAATGCGTTACAAGCCTTACCGGCAGTGAAGCGGTTAATATGTTCCAAACGTGGTCCGTCTGTCTCTCCCTGTCTCACAGAGGCCACGAAGATCACGCTCGCCCCCTCCGGCTCAGACATTAACCAGGGGGACCGCGTCACACTGCAGTGCCACGCTTCCCACGACCCCTCCATGGACCTGAGCTTCACGTGGGAGCTGGAAGGGTCCCCCATCGACTTCGAGAAGGAGGCGGAGCATTACCAGAGAGCCATGGCGGTGAGGGGCCACTATATATATATATATATATATATATATTTATATATATATATATATATATATATACAGTATTCAGTCACACACACACACAATCATATATATATATATATATTCACACAGTCACACACTATTCAGACAAACAAGGTCATAACACACACTGCCACACAGTCACATCTATACACGCATGTTATGAGGCACATGCATACACATACATGCTATTACACATGCATGCATAAACAGCAGCTTGTACCATACAAAAAACTGCATGTGTGTTGTTCTAATATAATGCGCACACACTTATAACCCGCACACACACGCATGCACACAGATACATGCTCGCATACACACGCCTGTAACACGCATACCAATGACACACGCACAGTGACGGGGAACTGTCTGTGTCCAGGACGAAGCTGTGGGAGACTTGCACATTGTCCGGGCTCAGCTGAGGCATGCTGGGAAATACACGTGTGTAGCGCAGACTGTGGTGGACAGGGCGTCAGACACGGCGTCTCTCCTCATCCGAGGTAACCAGCCCATTCTCCGTGTGAGGTCACCGATCGCTTCACGTGACCTTAACGAGACCTAATCCAGGGGTAGCCAACTCCTTTCCTGAAGGGCCAACAATAGGTCAGGTTTGTAGGATATCCCTGCTTCAGCACAGGTGGATCAATCAGTCCCTGCTTCAGCACAGGTAGCTCAATCAGTCCCTGCTTCAGCACAGATGGCTCACTCGGTCCCTGCTTCAGCACAGGTGACTGAGCCACCTGTGCTGAAGCAGGGATATCCTTAAAACCTGACCTCCTTAGGTGTCCATCTTTTGATGTCACCTACCTCATTCTTTGACCCACCCCCATCTACCCTCCCCATGAATAGTCGCCTAACTCCCCAGGCGTCTCTTCTCTCTGCCTCCCCATGCATTTTATCACTGCTCTCCCCCCCCCCCCCCCCCATCCCCCTGTCTCTCTGCGTGGTCCCTGCAGGTCCCCCCGGCCCTCCCGGGGGTGTGGTGGTGAGGAACGTGGAGGACACGGGTATCCAGCTGAGCTGGAGTCGGGGGTTCGATAATCACAGCCCCATCAGTCGCTATGGGGTGCAGGTGCGAGAGTCGCAGAGCGAGACGTGGAGGGTGGCGCGCACAGGTCAGTGCCACGGGGGACAGGGAGCTGGTTAGGACCTTGTGTGTGCCATGGGGGAGAGGGAGCAGGCAGTGCCACGTTTATGACACAGAGAGAGAGAGCAGGTTAGTGCCACGTTTGTGTCACAGAGAGAGGGAGCAGGTTAGTGCCACGTGTGTGTGTCACAGGGAGAGAGAGCAGGTTAGTGCCACGTTTGTGTCACAGGGAGAGAGAGCTGGTCAGTGCCATGTTTGTGACAGAGGGAGACGGTCAGTGCCACGTTTGTGTCACAGGAAGAGGGAGCTGGTCAGTGCCACGTGTGTTACAGGGAGAGGGAGGAGGTCAGTACCACAGCAAGGGGCTACGAGCAGAAGATAAACTCATTAGCTCCCTGTTTAAATGAACATGCTGCAGTATAGAGTAACACAGAGTATGTTTGAGAACAGATACTAAATAAGAAAAACATTTGCAGAGATCAACCAAAATTACTTCTGCCCTGCACCATCCTGCCTTCTCCTGCCCGTCCTGCCTTCTCCTGCCCCCGTCCTGCCTTCTCCTGCCCCCGTCCTGCCTTCTCCTGCCCCTGTCCTGCCTTCTCCTGCCCCCGTCCTGCCTTCTCCTGCCCCCGTCCTGCCTTCTCCTGCCTACTCCTGCCCCTGTCCGGCCTTCTCCTGCCCCCGTCCTGCCTTCTGCCCCCGTCCGGCCTTCTCCTGCCCCCGTCCTGCCTTCTCCTGCCCCTGTCCAGCCTTCTCCTGCCCCTGTCCTGCCTTTTCCTGCCCCTGTCCTGCCTTCTCCTGCCCGTGTCCTGCCTTCTCCTGCCCCCATCCTGCCTTCTGCCCCCGTCCGGCCTTCTCCTGCCCCTGCCTTCTGCCCCTGTCTGGCCTTCTCTGCCACTGTCCGGCTCCCTTCTGCCTTCTCCTGCCCCGTCCGGCCTTCTCCTGCTCCCAGCCCTGCCCCCTTCTGCCTTCTCCTGCCCCAAGCCCTGCCTTCTCCTGCCCCCAGCCCTGCCCCCTTCTGCCTCTGGCCCTGCACCTGCCTGTCTCTTTTCTTTATTACTATCGTATAAAACCCCGGGAGAATAGGGCAGGTTTGTGCTGCTCCTCTGGCAGTGGTGGGGTTCAAATAAAAGAAAAGGGGGCGCAAACTGATACAAACTGATACAAGCGACTATCAGTGAATACAATAAAAAATGAACTTGTGATGTGAAAGTGTCAAAATAGTATCAAAACTCAAAAAGATACTAAATGCAAACCCATAAAGTGTCTGGGTGAAACGGAATCCCCATCAGGTGTTTATCTGTGTGTCCAGCTCAGGCACGAATCCCCCCCGAGGAGACAAACCTACAATGGTGCAGACGGTATTAACTGCTATTTAATAAGCACTGGGATAGGCACAAACAGTGCCACAGGTAAAAAACGCGTGGGGTTTAGGCTATATACTCTATTTTGGAGTGCCGAAGATCTCACCCCCGCCCGACCTGAGTGACTAGCGTCGACTCCAAGCGTCACTTCCGTTATACACAGCTCCGGATCTGGGAAGTATCGTAACGGCGTCTGCACAAAGCAGCACAGGGCAGCAGCAGTCTCGCTTCCACCCGCAACGCGTTTCGCTAGAGTAACTTCATCAGGAGTTTTATTTATTTATAAAATGTGTCACCAGGAAGTAACACACGGAGAGTTACCGCTCGTGTTCAGGTATGTCCTGGGCACAGAGTCAGGATAACACTATATGGTTACGTTATAATGGCTGGCACTACAAGGACTGGTCTAATCTACCCGTCCTAATCAGATTACAGCTGCTATCGGGTGAAAATAGGTGTCTCGGTGAAAATGAACTTCCTTAACAACCATACTAAACAACACAACATTTACAATGTTTACACAGCCAATTCCTGTGTTTGCATTTAGTATCTTTTGTGTTTTTATACTATTTTGACACTTTCACAAGTTAATTTGTTCCTGTATTCCCTGATATTCGCGTGTATCAGTCTACGCTCCTCTTTTCTTCGTGTTGCTGGGGAAGGATTTGGGAACTAGCCTTCCCTTGGGTTGCCGCCGGTCTGCATTTTGTTCGACACCTTATATATTTGTTATTTGAGTCACAGACCTTGGGGTCTTTTCTCACATACTGTAGGGGCGCCGTGGTGCTTTTCTCAGTGGAGGGGTCCCGCAGACGTGGCCTCACCCCCAGGCCCTTATGCAGACTCCTGGGAATCCCGCTCTCCCGGAGGGCTTCTGGTTGCACCCCAGGCACGGCTGCACGCTCACTCTCTCTCCTTGCAGATCCGCCCAGCGTGGAGGGGAACGCAGAGTCGGCCCTCGTGATCGGCCTCACCCCGTGGACTGACTACCTGTTCCGGGTTGTGGCCACCAATATTTTGGGGGTAGGGGAGCCCAGCACTCCCTCTGCCTTGATCCGGACCAAAGAAGCTGGTAAGAGATGAGATTGGGGGGAGGTAGGAGGGGCGGGGGGTAATTGTGGTGTCAAACCTACGCTGTGCCCGTTCTTCAGTATGCTGTGAAGTCACTTCCCGGTGCTGGGGAAGAGATAAGCTCCATTCAAATGGATAGGACAAGAACAGGGGGGGGGGGGGGCAACTCCAGCCCTTAGGGGGCACCAACAGGTCAGATTTTCAGGATATCCCTGCTTCAGCACAGGTGGTGCAGTCTTCAACTGAGCCATTGATTGAGCCACCTGTGCTGAAGCAGGGATATTCTGAAAAGCTGACCTGTTGGTGGCCCTTGAGGACTGGAGTGGCCCGCCCCTGCACTAGAATCTTGTTACCTCTAGGATTACTGCTCAGTGAATATACTAATTATATCACCTTTCTTATAAATAACCCCTGTGTATAGTGGACGGTAGATCATGTGACCTGTGAGTATTGCACAATATCAGATCATGTGACATGTGTATAGTGGACAATGGATCAGATCATGTGACCTGTGTATATTGCACGATGGATCATGTGACCTGTGTATAGTGGACGACGGATCATGTGACCTGTGTATAGTGGACGACGGATCATGTGACCTGTGTTTATCTGCAGCTACCCTCGGGGCCACAGGCCTCAGTGGAGGAGGAGGGGTCCCCTAGGAACTGACCATACCTGGACGGTTAAGGTGACCCGGCTTGTAATAATGAAGATCAACTTTCGGGCACAGCTTTTTTTTTCAGCGGGACTCCAAGCGACACTTATATTTTTATTTAATTCTTTTTAAACTGGGCGTGAAGGCAGGGGTCCCGGGGAGCCGACCCCCTTCATTTCGATCCGGACCCCCTACTTACGAAATCTTACCTCTGAAAGGGGTGCACGCGGCCAGCCCCGACGAGGCTATTGGAGGCTATTATCTTAGTAATGTCCCGCCGAGCCATAGGAAGCCGGGACCTCATCCCCGGCGCTCCCGATTGGCCCTGTGACATTTCAACCAGCATCTGAGATACCTGAACCCCTTCGGGAGGTAAGTAACTCGGGAGCAGGGGTCGCGGAAGCTGAAATCAACGGGTTTCAGCTTGGGGAAACCCCCTGCGTCAAAACTAGTGATAAAAAAACAGTTTAACCCCCAAGAGGTAACTCCAATCGTAACCACATTTTGCCGTGATACGTAGTTACGTCGGAAGCAAGAAGTTATACCTGTATGGGATACATGTGAATCATTCTATTTTCAGTCTTTGCGTTATTACAATTTATCTCTAAGCACGTCTCGGCACTGGGGCGCTACCTGGCAGGCGGCGTATCTGTGACATCTAATGACCAGCCCTGTGGGCCAGATAAGGAGAGTCAGATAGATTTACAGCTGACCAGAAAGCCGACAGGAAAGGGAGGCAAGGGAGGAGGAGAAGTACGAACGCTGAGAAGGGGGCGAGGAGAGAGCGAAAGAATTGGGGACATGGTCATAGGTATCAAAGAAAGTGTGGAGAGCGACGAGGGGAAGGAGGGGAGAAGAGAAAGGGTCGCGGGGGGTGAGAGGTGCGAGAGAGGGAGCTTGCGTTTCTAATAGTGGACAGTTTTGGGACCTTACTGTTTCCGTATTGGCTGGTAGGATAATTAGCAATGAAACCACACAGACCGATTAAAGAGGCAGCAGGTGTGCATCGTTCATCGCGGCAGTGCGCTGTCCATTGCACGGTTCCCTTGTCCTCCTCCGCGCTCTATATGACCGGACGTATGTTTTCTGATGTTTGCAGCCCCTGGGGAGGCGAGTACCAGAACGGTGCGCTTCGGATAACTATTGCGGTTAGGAGGCCGAGCGAGGGCCTGGCAGACCGCCGAGCGTGCTGGGGATAGAGTCTGCCACTACGTCCTACCGGAACGAGAGCATCGCCGCCTACACCCACCCCTTCCATAGGTGAAGATACAAAGGGCTCACCGTAAGGGACAGGGGCCGTAACACAGGATCACCACGTTTGACATTCGGCAGAGGAAGGAGGCATGGCGCAGAGCCAGAGGACTAACACCGACTCATATCCTGTGGGTATATTTATTCGCGGTGATTCTCCAGCATGCACAGTTCAACGTCTGTTTTTGCTCCCATGTTTTTTCCCCTGCTCATTGAATGTGTTTTCCCCGGCTCATTTGAATGTTTTTTCCGGCTTCATTAATGTTTTCTCCAGTGAAGTTCCTGCTCATTGAATGTTTTTTCCCTGCTCATTGATGTTTTTTTTCCCTGCTCATTGAAGGTTTTTTTCCCCCTGATCATTGAATGTGTTTTTCCTGTTTGAGTTTTTTTTTTTTTTTACCCTGCTCATTGAATGTTTTTTCCCTGCTTCATGATGTTTTTTTCCCCTCTCAGAATTTTTTCCCCTGCTCATTGAATGTTTTAACTGTGTATTCCTGGAAAATTAGCCTAAAGCCAAAATTAACATGGCTGCTACGCGCCTCTCACTTAGTGAGATTGGTATATTGGTACCTCAAAGAACCTTATCTGAGAAGATTAAAGGCTGGTGTGTGGGGGTTGGGGAGTGGGATGTGTTTGTGTGTTGGGTGGGGGGTGGAGTGGATGTGGTGTGGTTGGGGGTGGGTGTGGGGGGCTCTGGAGAGGGGTTGGCGTGTGTGATACTGTGGGGGCAGTAGTGGTAGTGGGTGTGGTGGGTGTGCGTCGTGGGGGAGGGGTTGTGGGTGTGGTGGTGTGGGTGCTGGGTGTGGTGGCTGGGGGGTGGGCGGCGGGTGGTTGTGTGGGAGGGAAGGGGGGGGCGGGGTGGGTTTGGTGGCGGTGGTGGTGTGGGGTGTGAGTGTGTGGGGATGGGGGTGCTCGTGCGTTTGGACTGGGTGTGTGGGGTTGTGTGCGTTGGTTGTGGGGTGATGGTTGTGGGTTTGTGGTGTGTTGTGTGGGGGGGGTGGGGGTTGTTTGGGTGGGGGGGGGTTTGTGGGGATGTGTGTGTCACACGCACACCCTGTCCTGCTCTTGAAGTGCTGTATTTCTCTGTCCGCAGAGCCCAGCGTCTCTCCCTCCAAGGTGACAGCCACAGTCATATCTTCCGCAGACATGGAGGTGATGTGGAACTCTGTGCAGGTGGAGAATCTCAACGGAAGTCTTCTGTTGGATGACTGAGGTGGAAAACTATTGATAACTATAGGAAGGGAAGAATCCACAACAGAAATCAAACAGAATGATACATGTATGGACCAAGAGATGTTTCGCAATGATGTGTACAGAGCTTTCTAGATCTCTGACTCTTCTTCACATTGCACAGCGAGCTTTCCAAACCCTCAGAGGTCTCTTTTTCAACAGCACAGCGATCTTTCCAACCCACAGGTATTTCTTCACATTACAGAGAGTTTCCAAACCTCACAGGTTCTTCTTCACAGGACAGAGCTTTTCCAACTCACAGTCTCTTCTTCACGTGTGTTACAGAGCTTTACAAACCTCACAGGTCCTTTACATTGCACACGAGTTTCTTTCCAACCCTCACAGGTCTCTTCTTCCACATGCACAGAGCTTCCAAACCTCACCATGGTCTCTTCTTTCACATGCACAGAGCTTTCCAAAACCTCACGGTCTCTCTTTTTTCTTACACATGTACAGGAAAGCTTCCAACAACCTCGCACACGAGTTCTGAATTCTTCACGTGTACAGAGCTTTCCAAACCCACAGGTCTCTTCTTCAGTGTTACAGAGGTCTCAAGATAATTCCTGTTCAGCACAGGTGGCTCCAGTCAAAGGCTGCGCCTATGATCTGCGCTCCTGTGTGAAGCGGGATATCCTTAACCTGACCTGTTGCGGGGGATTAGGATGACTGGTGTTGAGAACCACTGACTTAACCATTAAGTAAGCCAATGTTCCTCTCCTCCCCCCCCCCCAGATCGGTACTGGAAGGCCAGCGATAAAGGAGGCAGACCGCAGACCGGGTACGGACCAGCCGAGCTGGACACCGTGGGTCTTAGGGTTGACTGGTCTGGGCCAGAAACACATACCAGTGACTGGGTCCGGAGGCCAAAACCCGGGCCGGCACAGACCTACGAGACCCCACGGCCAAGACCACCACAAAAGCACCGTTGAGTGAGTGCCCCGAAGCGACGGGCCTCCCTGCGAGCGAGTCCCACTGCTCAGAGCCAAGAGCCAAGTTCCGTGTTTCACATGGGATTTAAACATGGGGAACATAACCTGATGCGATCAGAACAGTTGGACTCACGTGGCTGCCACATTTACTTTACTGTCTGCTGTAAAAACCGAAGACCCTTATTAGACCCCCGGCTTCTTCCTCGTGTTGCGGGTCCCCCTGGGGTTTTCTACCTTCAGCATGTTAGAATCCTTACTAACAGTATTATCACTACCACCCGGTGGAGGCCATTTCCAGAGTCCACCACCCCCCCTCCCTTAAGAAGTACTTCCTTAAATTTTTCCCCCCCCCCCCCCCCGCCCCCACAGCCCCTCATAGAGCGGCTCGTTCCAGCTCTTCTCTCGATCTGGAATATGCTTCCCTCCGTTGTTGTTAACACCATTATGATTTGCATTTTGTTGATCATCACGCCTCTCTCCCTTCTATTAGATCGGGTGCTCAACTTCAGTCCTCAAGCCCCTAAAATAGGTCAGGTTTTTCAGTTATCCCTGCTTCAGCACAGGTGGCTCAATCAGAGGCTCAGTCAGGAGGACTGAGCCACCTATGCTGAAGGCAGGGCTACCTGAAATATTGACCGTTGGGGGGGCTTGAGGATGGCGAACTGTATTAGATGTTAAAGCTGAGTTAGTCACATATACAACCAATACCTCACAGGCCCCCTGGAAAATTAACTATACAAAGAATATATTTGTACGGTAATTTGAGGTATATAGTGCCAAATACCTCCCTGGTGCCAAATCCATTGAGTGAACGTCAAACGATTTGGAAGGTGTCACCATGCCCCTTCCTCTTCTCTTGGGGGTACATTTAAGGGGGGTGACTCTCTATGTGTCCCCTCTAGCCCGAGCAGACCCCGGGAAAACATTCCTTGGACGCTTGTCCCGTTCCCAGCGTCAACATCAAGTGGGACCGGGTGACGGCACTGAGCAACGAGTCCTACGTTACTGGGTACAGGTGAGGTTTAGCGGGGGGAGGTTACAGGGAGGGGAGCAGTCGTTACGTTTAAGAGGAGCAGTCGGCCGGCATTAGTGTCTGTACGCGAAAATCAGGACTATCCGCAGAACAGAACAAGAAGAGCGTGGCCAATACTTCTAATGGGAGAAGCTACGAGTATCTAAGGTACCCAAACCCGCTTCATGCACCCGGGGGTGCTGAAGGGTTGTTGAGGGGGTGGGGGATGGGATATTAAGGCGGAGGTGTCTGAATGATGTTAGAGCTAGGTGTGAGGAAAGGACTGTGTGCCTGTCGCAATGCGGGTTAGCGGCCAGCCGCAAGGTGGCCGCGATAGAGAAATTGGCCGTCATTCCAGAAGGGTGCAAACCGTCCGGGTTGGCCTTGCCAGGCCAACTCTGCCAATAGGGCATTTGCCCTTGTCGGTGAGCCCCCTACCTGGTATTCCTTAATACTTTTGTGTGCGGGGGGGAACCAGAACCCCCGCTGTAATTGCGTACAGAGGCCGCATCGCAACGAGTGAGGACGTATCGTCGTGTTGTGGCCAGTTCGGAGAGATGGCTCCCCAACCGCGTTAGGAAAAATGGTTTAGACAAAAACTTACCTTGAATGGCACAATTATCCTCGCAGTCGCAGTTGCGTTGGGGGCAGGGACGGGGTATTAGTCAGTTTTCATAGAGATATAGATCATGCTGGATCTATTAATGGTGGGTCAGATCCCCGCAGGCGGGTCATGAGAGACATTGGACCCTCGCACCACCCTCCCCTCCCAGATGTGTACGCTTGGACTCTCATTCCGCCCACTCCTTTATTGACGAGTAAGACACAGTGGAACTCCCGTGCCAGCTGGTGCAAATGCCACGTTTGACAGTACAGCTCCGCGCCACGGTGGCAGGGGGGAGACGGAGAGCGGCAGAAGTGCACATCCCCACGGACAGGTAAGAGTCGGTTTACCTAACAACAAACAGGACGCGTGGAGGTTTAGTCCTTGACCCTATAACCTTTACGTAACCCCATTACATCCTACACATCTACCATATAAGCTCAGAACGCTGGACCCAAGAACAAGGAGTCTCCGAGGCCAAAATCACGATATGCGGACAGACCTGCCAGAGCTAGAACTCCTATGACCCAGAGGGACCCAACCCCTATCACTCTATGAACCTAAACCTGACTCCCAATAACCGCTCCTAGAGCCCCATATACCCCCCATAGAACCCTCCTATTACCCCAAAACACTTCTAGAAAATCCACTTGACATAAGAATCCGAGGCCTCCGTAGGACCCCCATATAACGCGAACGCGGGACCAATCCCCCTAGCCCATAAACCTCGCTCGAACCCGATTACCTCCAGAGAACCGTACGCGGATAACTCCTCCTAGTTACCCAGATAACCCGCCAGTACCCCGAAACCCCAGAACGCCTGAGGACCCACGAGAAGCGCCGGTATCCAGATAACGCATGTGACTCCTCTATACCCCATATAAACGCGTACCCGGAGACAACCCCGAGAGGACCCAAGAGAACACCTCCCGAGAACGCTCACGAGGACCCAAGAAAACACGCCCGAGAACGCCGCCAGGGACCCCAGAGAACCCGCCCGAGGAATCAAGCACCGCCAAGGACCCAGAAGAGACGGCCCCAGATAAGCCGAGCCTACATAACTCCTCCCATTACCCATCTAACCCCTCCTATAACTCCATCCTATTGACCCATATAATCGCTCCCTATAAACTCCCCTATTACCCAAGAAACTCGCTCTACATAACTCCTCCTATTACCCAATATAATCGCTACGCCCTATCCTTATATACTCCTATATCATCCTATACCACACATATAATCGCTCCTATCAATCCTTCCTATACCCCATTAATCGTCCATAACTCACTCTATTACCCCATATAACTGCTCTACCTCCATTCCTAAAGATAACCTTAGGACATGGGGAAACTATGCAATATAACCGAATCACTGATATTATCCATCTCGAACTACCTCAAAGTGCTATAACCTAACGGGATATTAAACGGACACTCACATATTGTATTAGCTGCTGACCCCACACGTGCAAACATTAAAACAACCTCACCAAATCCACCTGTCCCTTTCCCCCATCTTTTTTGATCCCGTCCCAGGCACCAGCATGATGGTAGAAAACTCTGCTACCAAACCCTTGACTCGGACCCTGGTGGCCAATTCAGCAGTCGTACTGATTCTGATCCGGATAACTGGAGTCTGAGCAACTCCCTCTCCCACCCCCCCCCCCTCTGCCCATGGCGTGAAAGAACGGGGAGCAGAGACGCGGACGCACCACCATCGCCGCAACACAAACACCGCTCTCCTTAACGCGAGAGACAGTTCACATTTTTTTTTGTAGGCGGTAGTAGGACTGGTATTGAGAGTACGTTGGTGTTAACCTCGTCAATGCCAGAGGTGCCCCAACACACATTGGGTTAAGCAGGGGTTGCTCAACTCCAGTCCTCAAACCCCCCCAACTAGTCGGGAGTATCCTGCTTCAGACAGGTGGCTCAATCAGTGGTCAGTCTTCGACTGGGCCACGATTGAGCCACCTGTGCTGAAGCAGGAGTTTCTTTAAAACCTGACCTGTTAGGGGGCTTGAGGAGGGGAATGTAGCACCCAACAGAGCATTTTTTTTTAAAAAAAATGGGATTTCCGTATAACATTGGGGGAAAACGCAGCACTTTTGGATGTGACACGCGCGGAGGGGGTTTTGTATTATTGAGCAGTTGGGAACTGCTTATAAATAGCCAGACTTTCTTTTATACAATTTGCTCTCGGTGTTTTCTCCGAGTATCCGCAACGGTCTCGAGACGTCTGAAGACATGGAGGGGTGCGGGGGGAGGGGGGGGGAGGCGGGGGGGGGAGGCGAGGAGGGGGGGAGGCGAGGAGGGGAAGCACAAACCCCAAAGTCATTGCAAAAAAAAAATGTCCTCCACCGGCGCTGATTTCACTCCATGCTCAGTGCAAAAAACATTAAAAAAATCAGTGTATAACGCATATAGTGCTACAAACAATAAGCAAATATCGCTCCGTGAATGTCAATTGGAACCAGACTCACTTGTAGATAAAGATGTTATTGTAAAAATGATCCATAATCATAGTGCTGGAATTGGTGAGCGTTAGCGCAGGAGGTATCCAGCAAATACTTAACCCCTTGTCCTAATAAGACCCTAGTGCACACCAGCTCACCAGCAGTGCCTGATAACAGGAGTAACTACACAAGGAGACAACTTGAGGCTGTCAGGCGAGGTCTGCGATCACTGGGAGATCCTCAACAATATGTCATAGAGAAAGGGGGGAAAGACAACATGGAACAGATCACATAGGAAACTAATGTAATAAGACATATCAACGGACACTGGAATGCCACTGGTACTGATTCATCCTGTAAGGACCAAACAACATACCACACACTCCCATTTCCTCCTCACTTTTAAGCTTTACACTTTCTACCCTCCTTACATCTCAGCCCTAATTTAGCTATACAGTAACACCATCCCGGCTCTTGCGTTCTGCTTAAGGATGTCTTTTATGACCCCCTGTATCTAAAGCCCTCTTCTGCACTTAAACCTTTCCACTCCATGCCCCACACCTGTGAATGCCCTGCCCCTCAACACCCGATAGCACACCCTCTCTATCCACCTTAAGACCACATTAAAACACGTGGGCTGTATTAACCACATCATGACATTAACAGGAAAAATATGTGCGCAACCCCAAAAGAACCACCTGATGTGGTAAAGACAGTGTCAGTGTGAAAAATATATATAACCCTTTAAAATCGTGAATGCTATGCATACGATTAAAAGGCACCAACCTACTGGTGGAAGTGAAAATAGATACAATAAACCACCAAAACCGTTGTTACGTGGCGTTATGCTGCTAAAGTTTAAAAGGGCCACTGATTGAGCCACCTGTGCTGAAGCAGGGATTTCTTTAAAACCTGACCTGTTAGGGGGGCTTGAGGACTGGAATGTAGCACCCCAGAAGCATTTTTTTTTAAAAAAAATGGGATTTCCGTTAACATTGGGGGGAACGCAGCACTTTTCGGATGTGACACGCGCGGGGTTTTGTCTTATTGAGCCGTGTGGACATGCTTTATAAATAGCCAGACTTTTCTTTTTATACAATTTGCTCTCCGGTGTCTTTTCTCCGAGTATCCGCAACGGTCTCGAGCGTCTGACGTAACATTGAGGGGTGCGGGAGGGGGAGCGGGGGGGGGGGGGCGAGGGGGGGGGAGGCGAGGAGGGGGAAGCACAACCCCAAAAGTCATTGCAAAAAAACATGTCCTCCCAGGCGCTGATCTTCACTCCATGCTCAGTGCAAAAACATTAAAAAAATCAGTGTATAACAGCATATAGTGCTACAAACAATAAGCAAATATCGCCTCCGTGAATGTACAATTGGAACCAGATCACTTGTAGATAAAGATGTTATTGTAAAATGATCCCATTAATCATTAGTGCTGGAATTAGGTGAGCGTTTAGCGCAGGAGGTATCCAGCAAATACTTAACCCCTTTCCTAATAGCACCTAGTGCACACCAGCTCACCAGCAGTGCCTGATAACAGGATGTAACTTACACAAGGAGACAACTTGATGTCAGGCAGAGGTCTGCAGATCACTGGGAGATCCTCAACAATATGTCATAGAGAAAGGGGGGAAAGACAACATGGAACAGATCCACTAGGAAACTAATGTAATAAGACATATCAAACGGACATCTGGAATGCCACTCGCGTACTGATTCATCCTGTAAGGACCAAACAACATACACACACACTCAATTCTCCTCCTCACTTTTAAAGCTTTACACTCTTCTACCCCTCCTTACATCTCAGCCCTAATTTCTCGCTATACAGTACACCATCCCGGCTCTTGCGTTCTGCTTAAGGATGTCTTTTCTCTACCCCCTTGTATCTAAAGCCCTCTTCTGCCTTAAACCTTTCTCACTCACTGCCCCACACCTGTGGAATGCCCTTCCCCTCAACACCCGACTAGCACCCTCTCTATCCACCTTTAAGACACACATTAAAACACGTGGCTGATAATTAACACCTCATACATTAAACAGGAAAATATGTGCGCAACCCAAAAGACAACCTGATTGTGGTAAAAGACAGTGTCAGTGAAAAATATATAACCCTTATAAATCGTGAATGGCTATGCATACGATAAAAAGGCACAACCCTACTGTGGAAGTGAAAAATAGATACAATAAACCATACAAAACCGTTGGTACGTGGCGTATGCTGCTAAAGTTAAAGAGTGGCTCAGCACTCCCACGAACTAGAGATAAAAGACAAAAAAAAAGCGCAAAACGCAAATAGTGAAGTATTTCCAAAAACTCGTTTAGTTAAAAGAAGGTAAGTATTGTGCGTACATCAATATAAAAGAACATTCGCATGTACGTGTATCAATACACGAAATTACCACACAGCTGACATCAAGGTGGGTGTTAGAGGGAGGTTTCTCAGGTAAGTAGTCTTCCGCGGTTTCCAGATGTCATCGGGGTCTTTCACGGTGACTGCAACTTGTAACCAGCATCCAGATCGTCTGAGGATTTCCTGCGGCAGGCACTGTTGTCATCTGGGTCACTCGCGTGACGTTGTTAAAAGAGAGAGAGTCCTCAATCCAGTCATTCACACTATGTGTGTAGTAGAAGGAAAGTCTCTGTACCCGGCAGCCAGTAAGTTGGTCACGAGAGAACAAAGAAAGGTGTTTCACATCCCAGTCATAGAGACCGGCGAACTGGCATGACGGTTTCACCTTAGCGTCTGCGCGAAGTCACACGGGAGGACTATCTCCAACATATGAACAACAGCGGTTGTTTTAGGGCGTGTGTAAGTGAGAGTGGTACAACAGGGAAATGCCTATACACACCTTATAGGCAAAACGTTAAGGAAGTATAAAGGTCACCATATACAAAACAAAAAGATACCTACGCGTTTCGTAGCTGAGATGCTACTTCATCCCTTGGGTGTATATTGTTGGAGATACTCTCGTCCGTGTGATGTACGCGCGGACGCTAAGGTGAACCGTTCATTGCCAGTCGCCGGTCTCACATGACTGGGATGTGAACACCTTTCTGTGTTTCTCGTGACAAACTACTGGCTGCCGGGTACAGAGACTTTCCTTCTACTACACACACAGTGTGAATGACTGGATTGAGGACTCTCTCTCTTTTAACAACGTCACGCGAGTGACCCAGATGACAACAGTGCCTGCCGCAGGAAATCCTCAGACGATCTGGATGCTGGTTACAAGTTGCAGTCACAGTGAAAGACCCAGATGACATCTGGAAACCGCGGAAGACTACTTACCAGAGAAACCTCCCTCTAACACCCACCTTGATGTCAGCTGTGTGGTAATTTCGTGTATTGATACACGTACATGCGAATGTTCTTTTATATTGATGTACGCACAATACTTACCTTCTTTTAACTAAACGAGTTTTTGGATATACTTCACTATTTGCGTTTTGCGCTTTTTTTTGTCTTTTACCTCATACATTAAACTTGACCCCTTGCAGACGCACTTACCAGAACTCCCTCCTACTGTCTCTGCACGTTCTTCCTACCAACCAATTATTGTAAGTTCTTCGGAGCAGGGACTCCTCTTCCTTAATGTTACTTTTATGTCTGAAGCACTTCTCCCCTTTGTGTTATTTATATCTTTTTATATGATTGTAACAATTACTGCTGTGAAGTGTTATGTACTTTAATGGCGCTATATAAATAAAGACATTCATTCCAACGCATTATAAGTCTGGTTCAGGGCCCTTGGAGTCGCCATCTGTTCAGTCCGTTAGAAAAACCACACAGTCCTCAGATTTACCTTGCACGACTGCAAGACTCCCTCAGGCAATCCAAGCCAAGTGTGGGGAGCGGGATGAATGGTGGCTAACCTCACCCTACCATTCATCCCGCCCCCCATACTTGGCTTGGATTGCCCGAGTCTTGCAGTCGTGCAAGGTAAATCTGAGGACTGATTGTGGGTTTCCTACGATTGGAGAGGCGCCTGTGCCCGATAGCCGATTGGATGGTCACGTCACTGCACAACAGAACGTCTGACATCAGCCCGAGAGGCGGACACGAGGAGATCCAGGAAGTAACTCCGGCGTGGGTACCGAGTTCCAGCTTCATTGCAGACACCGGTGAGAGCGGCGCCAACGGACTGAACACACGGCGACTCCAAGGGCCCTGAACCAGGCTTAATGCGTTGGAAGGTCCTTACAGGATGAATCAGTATGCGAGTGGCATTCCCGGTGGCCGTTTCATGTCTTATTACATTAGTTTCCTAGTGGATCTGTTCCATGTTGTCTTATCCCCCTTTTTCTATGACATATTGTTGAGGATCTTCCAGTGATCTGCAGACCTCTGCCTGACATCAAGTTGTCTCCTTGTGTAAGTTACATCCTGTTATCAGGCACTGCTGGTGAGCTGGTGTGCACTAGGTGCTATTAGGAAAGGGGTTAAGTATTTGCTGGATACCTCCTGCGCTAAACGCTCACCTAATTCCAGCACTAATGATTAATGGGATCATTTTACAATAACATCTTTATCTAGTGATCTACTGTTGGGTATCCACATCTGGTTCCAATTGTACATTCACAGAGGCGATATTGGGCCTGACTGCAGGACTTCGTAATTAAGTGGACACAACACTTATTGCACGTATATGATGTATTATATTTGCATTGTAATTTATTATTTGTAAACATAATTTGTATATTATATGCACTCATTTTTTGGGTTATAGCGCTATAGTTGGGTATCTTTCCATCTGCTGTACTAATAACCCCAAAAGTGGTTACCTAAAATCTGAGCCTCAACTGTACTCTGGGGAAGTGGACACGTATAGGACAAGAGGGTTGTCTGCTACATTGTATTCAGAGAACAAAGCATTTCGGATGCTGCATCTGCCGATACATTATGGATACCAGAATAAACAGAGCGCCCCGTTGGGAAACAGGGGTGACCGTAGGAATATGAGGGGAGCCATTTACCAGTGCAGCCTCGACACTACCTGATGGGTTTACTTGGAAGACGGGGGCGGAGGGGTGAACAAGGGTGGAAGTTAGGAGGCCTATTCTGTGGCACAGGAGCCTGCGACATATACTAGTGCAGAATCCCGCACACAGACGGCGTATCGAATACAATAAGCAGGGGGGCGGGAAGGAGAAACAAATTATAAACAAACTAGCACTCAAGATGCAAAAGTTATCACATTTATTCAAAGGTATATATTATTATTCCATAGGAAAAAATGACACTAACAACAGTTGTATAATAAACTGGATTTCTGCTCTCCAATGATTATAAAAACAGCTTTCGGAGAGTATTTGGGGGGCTATTTATTGGTCATGGTTGCTGTTTTTTTACAACCTTTTTTTAATATTTTAACAGTAGTTTTAGATATGGTTGTATAGGGGCAGAAATGGGATAGCTTTTGGATCTTGCGTTCTTGTTTGTTTAATTGCTTTTCATGCATCTCGAACGTGAAGATCAGTGTCTGCTTTTGCTCTTTTCCAAAAAAAAAGAATAAGAAAACCTGTGTGAACTGAAAAATCTGTTTATTAACAGCGTGCAAGTCTCCCAAATCTAAGCTTTGGCCTTCCTCTTGCGCTCATATTATGACGGAGGGGGTGGGGGAGGGTCAGATTCCACCTTTGGGCGAGGGTCAATGGCAGCCCGCTTGCCACAATGGCAGCGACCAGCAACAAGGTGAAAAAGCTTTAGCGAAACGTAAAAAAATAAATAAAAAAAAGCCGTCCGAAGGCGACACGGACGCACCCCAACCTTTATTAATCCGTGAAGTTCTGTGGCTTAGATGGCTGAGTTATGGCTTTTTCTCATCTTCAACCTCTTGAACGACCACCTCCTGTTTCTTAAACAACTGTAAGAGGAGCATCCCGACTCCGATGCCCGCCAGGATCCCCGCGCAACTGCCAACCCCAACCACGACGAGCATCTGATCCCCGCTGGCAACAGGCTCTTCTTCCGTGAAGTTGGCGACCGCCCCTTCATGCGCCAACGCTTCTATCCTCTGCTTGCTGGTAAGGAACTTATCATAGTTGAGGTTCACAAGGCTGGGGACCACCACCTTGATACCATAGTAAAGACGCTTGATCAACCTCAGGTCCTCCAACTTCTGCACATCGCAGCGATAAGTGCCGGCGTCCTTTTCCTCAATGGCGCTGAAGGTGATGGTGAAGGTCTTGGCCCTCAGTGGGCGAAAGAGCATGTCGTCCGTTGTCACGATGCCTCGGGAGATCTTCCAGTGGTACAGCAACCCGCCGCTTCCAATTCCAACCGCCGTAGACAGGCAGTCGACGGTGAAAGGTTGGCCGACGGTGACTGTATAAGTGTGCATGCCGCAGATCCAGCCGGCCATGCAGTCCACCCGCACCGTCTCACAGTCCTTCGGGCCAAGCGGCCCCACAAGGCACAGCTTCTGAGTCTTGAAGCCTAGGCCGCAGGTCACGCTGCAGGCGGTGTCTTCTGTCACCACCTTGGCTGAAACGCCTTTCAGCTCATCCGGCATAGTGACGGTTTTAAGGTCTTCCAGCGCTGAAAGCTCTTCCATCTCTTCGGGGCTGCTGGTGGCACTGGCCAGCACCACATGGATCAGGATTAGCACGCACGCCCGACACATTATTAATTTTTAAGGTGATCTAGGAACAGAGTGCCTCACTCTCCCCTCTCCATGTGGGTAACAGGAAGACGTTTTACTTATCACCTCCTCAGACGTCTATGCGACTACGAGAGAGAGCGGAAGAGTTCTGACTCCTAGAGCCGTGTTTGGAATCCTGCGGTGATCATCTCTGTCCCACAGTTTAAAAGATTCTAGCTTGTGACATCATAATCGGGGGTCCTAACTCTGGGAGCGGACAGTGGGGCCTGATCGATTTAAAATCGGGGGTGGCCAACTTCAGTCCTCCAAGGGCCACTAATCGGTCAGGTTTTAAGAATATCCCTGCTTCAGCACAGGTGGCTCAATCAGTGGTTCAGTCTAACTGTTCCAAATGTGCTGAAGCAGGGATATCCTTAAAACATGACCACTTGGCGGCTCTCGTGGACTGAAGTTGGCCGCCCCTGATTCAAATAAGTCCATGTTAAAGCACTTCCTTCTGTATCGCCGCGCCTTCCGTTTTGCTCCTCAAAGTGCGGCTGCCCACTCTGGCTGCAATATGAATATATGAGGTGCGTCCCCCCCCCCCCCCCGAGGTTTGTCATTCTCCCCCGCCCCCCTGAGGTTTGTCATCCCCCCCACCCCGAGGTGTGTCCTACCCATCCTTCCCCCACCCCCACCACCCCCGAGGTGCATCCCTCCCACGCCTCCCCCCATAATCCCATTCAGAGGGTACAGGCGCAAATTTAAACAAAAACGCGACAGTTTTATTTCCCCAGCTGCGAGGGTAGAACTGAAATCCATGGGATCAACAATGTATCTACACGCCAGGAAAAGAAAAACAAAAATGGCAATATTATTACAAAGATCAGAGAGGCCTCCCCCCACCCCCTCCAGGTGGCGGCCCAGAGAAGTCCGACTTGTGCCCTCGCTGCAGGGGGAGGTTCATACAGCTTGTGTATCCCCCTCATAGGTTGCCCATCTCCCCTGGTGCTGTCAGATTAGAACCCGTTGTGAGAGTCTCTGCTAGTGCTCCTGATGAGTGAGAAAGGGTAAAAGACAAAGCCACGGAGGAAGCCACGGCGAGACTGCCCGACGGTGAGAAAAAAAAAACGAGCGGGGCGTATAAAAATAGAGCAATTTTTCTTCTGGTCACAGAAAGACGAAGCAGAGGCAGCATGATTAATGTGGGGACACGGTAAAAAGGACACGCTTATCCACAGAAAACACTGACGTCATGTGAGCTGCACGTGTCACGTGGCCGTCACTGTGTCCGATGTCACAGAGGGGACTCGTCCAGAGTCCAGGGTTAAGGGCGGGCAAAATCAGGCCAATGTTTTCTGTGACGTCATAATTCTCTTTCTCCGGATAGGTCAGTGGAACAGACGCCGTGCGCCACGTGCAGAAGGGTCAGGTGGTACGTCCCCGATGGGATAGGGGAGGGAGACACGAGTGCGGTGTTTATAGGAGCTCAGAGATGGCACTGCCTCCTGAAAGAGAGGGGATGAGAAGAGGGGGTGAGTTATAGAGGGAGCGGAGTCTGGGGATGAGGTTTTTGCAGAGGGCTGAAGCAGCAAAGCAGAGGAGCGGACAGAGCCAGCTGGATCATCACACACAGTGAAAGCCGGCGGGTGCTGGGTGCAGGATGCTGGGTTGACTATTGCCCAATGTTACAACCCCCTAAAAACAGGACTGGCCAACTGCAGTTCTCAAGGGCCACCAACAGGCCAGGTATTGGAGGTATCCCTGCTTCAGCACAGGCGGCTCAGTCATTCTGACTGAGCCACCTGCGCTGAAGCAGAGATATCCTGAAAACCTGACCTGTTGCTCGCCCTTGAAGACTGGAGTTGGACTTAAAGTCCTAACTATACCTCGTGTATTCACACTCCCGCTATCTGGGACAGTTTGGGGAACATTTGTATTATCTATTACAGAGAGACGCAGAAGGTTGAAATAACTTTGTCAGAGTAGGTTACTGGCTCTGCACTTCTTTAACCTGTGCTGAGAAGCTGTGTAATACGGCAGGTATACACTTATAGGGGTCCCATGTTAAAATGGATAAGAAGCAAAAAGGGACATACTGTGCTCATTTGCAGGTCATTACCCCCCATAACTTACTTTGTAGTATCCTATTGAGATAGCACCTCAGTAATAGCACCGAGACTAGCACCTTCTCCAGTAATAGCACCGAAACTAGCACCTTCTCCAGTATCAGCACCGAGACTAGCACCTTCTCCAGTAATAGCACCGAGACTAGCACCTTCTCCAGTAATAGCACCGAGACTAGCACCTTCTCCAGTAATGCACAGTCAGAGCACTAGCACCTCTCCAGTAATAGCACCAAGACTAGCGACCTTCTCCATATATAGCACGAAGACTGGACACGTGTCTTCATATAGCACCGAGACACTAGCACCTTCCCAGTAATAGCACCAGACTAGCACCCTTTCTCCAGCTAATCAGCACACGAGACTAGCACCTTCTCCAGTATAGCACCGAGACTAGCATCATCCTTCTCCAGTATCGCACCGAGACTAGCACCTTCTCCAGTAATATGCACGAGACTAGCCCTCTCCATATAGCCCGGACTAGCACCTCTCCAGTAAAGCACCAGACTAGCACCTCTCCAGTAATACACCGAGACTAGCACCTTCTCCAGTAATAGCACCGAACTACACCTTCTCCAGTAATAGGGCACCGAGGGACTAGCAACTCCATATAGCCTGAGACTAGCAAACTTCTCTAACCTTCTGCTTATTTAGATGTGTCTCATAAAAATTTAGGTTGAAAGGTTTTACTTGTTGGTTCCCAGTATGTTCATCAGCTGTATCCCACCCCGAGGAAGATCCGCTCTCTGCCCCTGGGTCCCAGGAAAGAATCCGCTCTCTGCCCTGGCCCCAGGGGGAAAGAATCCGCTCTCTGCCCTGGGCCCGGGAAAGAATCCGCTCTCTGCCTCTGTGCCCAGGGAAAGAACCCTCTCTCGCCCCTGGGCCCCAGGGAAAGAAGCCGCTCTCTGCCGTCTGGGCCCCAGGGCAAAGAATCCGCTCTCTGCCCTGGGCCCAGGGAAAGAATCCGCTCTCTGGCCTCTGGGCCCCAGGAAAGATCCGCTCTCTGCCCGGCCCAGTAAAGAATCCGCTCTCTGCCCCTGGGCCCCAGGGAAAGAATCCGCTCTCTGCCCCTGGGCCCCAGGGAAAGAATCCGCTCTCTGCCTCTGGGCCCCAGGGAAAGAATCCGCTCTCTGCCGCCTGGGCCCGCGGGAAGAATCCGCTCGTCTGCCTCTGGCCCCAGGGAAAGATCCGCTCTCTGCCCCTGGCCCACGGGAAATCCGCTCTTGCCCCCCTGGGCCCCCAGGAAAATCCGCTCTCTCCGCCTCTGGGCCCCAGGGAAAAATCCGCTCTCTCCTCTGGCGCCCCAGGGAAAGAATCCGCTCTCTGCCCCTGGGCCCCAGGGAAAGAATCCGCTCTCTGCCTCTGGGCCCCAGGGAAAGAATCCGCTCTCTGCCCCTGGGCCCCAGGGAAAGAATCCGCTCTCTGCCCTCTGGTCCCCAGGAAGAATCCGTCCCTCGTCTGCCCCTGCCCCAGGGAAAGAATCCGCTCTCTGCTCCTGGGCCCGGCCCAGGAAAGAATCCGCTCTCTGCCCTTGCCCCAGGGAAATAATCCGATCCGCTCTCTGCCTCGGGCCCCAGGGAAAGAAATCCGCTCCTGCCCTGGGCCCCAGGGAAGAATCCGCTCTCTTGCCCCTGGGCCCCAGGGAAAGAATCCGCTCTCGTCTCCCCTGGGCCCAGGGAAAGTCCGCTCCTCTGCTCTGGGCCCCAGGAAAGAATCCGGCTCCCTGCCAGTGGAAAGGATCCGCCTCTCTGCCCCTGGGCCCCAGTTCTGTATTCAGTGCAGAGAAAGAAGCCCGAGACGTGGGACTTGGACCAGCTAAAAATCCCACTGAAAAGACTAAGGACGCCACATAGTGGGATATTGTGCTGGGGTTATTGATGCAGGAAAACTGCCCTTCTTCCTATTAATCACGATGCCTGTCCCTCTGTCACACATTATCCTTTTCTTTGCCACTGTCGGAATGTCAAAGTGCCCCCTTTGTAAGTCTCCTGCCCCCCACATGTAAGCCTGCTCCCCCCCCATTGTAAGTCTCTCCTGCTGCCTCCCCGTTTTAGTCCCTGCCCCCCTCTCCTGCCAAGCCCCATGACGATCCTCCGCTCCCCCTTTGTAAGTTCCTGCCCCCCACATTGTAAGCCTGCTCCCCCCCATTGTAAGTCTCCTGCTGCCCCCTTTGTAAGTCTCCTGCCCCCCACATTGTAAGCCTGCTCCCCCCCATTGTAAGTCTCCTGCTGCCCCGCCCCCTTGTATTTTCCTATCCCCCCTCTGTAAGTCTCCTCCCCCCCCCCCTCCTTGTAATCTCCCTGGGCCCCATGGTTGGGAATCACTGACATAGCGCCTGTGTGAACGATGCATGCCGGCCATTTCTGACAGCGACGGTATCGCATGCTGAAATTTTACGGGGGTGTTCCAAACGGCTGTGCGTTTTAAACATTAGGGAGAACCCCCTCCCTTCTGTGACAGAGGAACACGCGGTCATGAGGAGGCAGAGAGCAAGACCCTAGCGGTCTAGGCCGAGATTATGGTGCCGGTTGTCGCTGCGTGCCCGCCCCCATTCACTCTTTCTGTATGGGCTATCAAGCTACCCACAGGTAATGGTGCGCGCCTGCCGGCGAAGGAGGCGGCTGCACGTGACCTGTTTCAGCCATGATGGCGACACGCTTCCTGAGCGTCGCCATGCCCCCCATCACGCGTCTACAATGTCACTGCAGCACTTCCAAACCGCTTGGCTGACAGTGAGTGCACTGCGGTTTGACGCGCTCGTTCGTCGACACGCGGCCCGCAGCACCACATAACCCAGCCTAATCACCATCATTCAGGGGTGCACGATTCCCGGCTGCAAGCCGTTACAATCTCACCGGTGACAGTCGAAACAGTTTGAATTTCATGCTTCGTGATCAGAAATTGAACCCTATGCTGCAGACGGCACGAGCAGCGGTTTTAAATGGGCCTCGACACCTTCTCACATAACTACAGAACTGTTCCTTAACATTATAGTGAAGTGACGATTTTATTTTCATACTGAACACTGTGCTTCTCTCCTTACAGTCACCTTAAGCTGCAGACCGGCAATATCCTACGTGTTTTTTTAGAATAAATAGGTTCTTTGCTATGAGAAAATTTGTCGGCATTTTTTATTATTTTTTTAAACTCTGAATTACACTTTTATGTATAGAATGTAACAAGTCTTTTTTGTTTTCTATGGCAACCATTTACAAAGTCACACCTGTCTGCAGAATACTCCTCTACAGCCATTTAGTGAACCCTCGAGCCGAATCTTTGCCGATCGCACGGCACATCTGGTGTGGATTTGAATTACACATTCGGGAAGGGGGGAAAATAATGTAAAAAAAAAAATGGACAGCTTGGACTTCTTTAAATTACAGCCTTTGGCTGCCGAGAAGGAGCGATGGCAATGTGTTCCCAATGGTTAATACATGGAATAACTGCCTGCGCCTGGCAATTTGGATAACATTTTAAAAGGGAGTTGACCTTGCCTGTGGAAAAGGCGCCGTTCCTCAATCTCACATCACGAAGGAAGTGATTACATATAGACCAGGGGGCGGCCACTACACCGCCCTCAGGGGCCACCAACAGGTCAGGTTTTCAGTATATCCCTGCTTCTGTAAAGTGGCTGAATCAGTGGCTCAGTTCAAAACTGAGCCACTGATTGTGTGCTGAACAGGGATATCCTGAAAAATGTACCTGTTGGTTGCCCTCGAGGGCGGGTTGGCCAGCCCTGATTAACATTTACATCCTCTGAGGTCTTTGGTTACCAGGGAATCAGAGAAGTCAAATCAGCCTTAAATAAAAAATTAAATGAAGCATCTATCTCCAGCATTTAAACACCACGAAACCGTGGCCGCTGCTTGTCTATACACTGGAGGGGTTCAAACTGCCCCGCCCTGGACCTTGTGCTCGCTCGCAGCCTCTCCGTCTGCCTGAAGGGGTAAAGGAGGCGTGTGCGAGGGGATGCCCGCCCAAAAGCAGAGCCGCAGAAGCGTAGGGGGTGCGGCGCCTGTGAGCGTGTGCTTACTGTCAGCACCTGCGAGCTCACTCTGAGCTCTGCCCTTCATTCCTCCTTCCAGAGGCAAACTCTGTCCCATTGCGGTTTTTTCTTTAAACCGGGAGCCTCTCTTTACCTTTAGCTCTTGGCGTCCCGATTGCTTCTTCTTGATTTACTGTCCCCTTTCATCACCAGGTCTCACACGCCCAGCAGCGGTGAACTTCTGCCGGTGCGGACGAGGAACAAGAGACGAGCGACGTTATAATATATCGCTTGTGGGGTGAAAGACTAGGAACGGCACAGGGACCCCAACCTGTTCTGTGTCCCCCTCATCATGAGCGCCCTTATGTTGTACTAGGCCAGCGGGTGGCAACTCCACCCTCAGGGGCCACCGACAGGCTCTTCGATAGGTCCCTGCTTCAGCACAGTGGCTCAATCAGTGGCGCAGTCCGCCACCGCCCTGTGCTAGGCACTTTCTTGGGGCAAGATTTGGCCGACACCCCTCTGACAGAGCGCCCAACCCTTCGACACGGAACTATTGCTCCCTCTTCCATCATTCACGTCCGTGAGCGTCCCGGTCGGCTTGGCGTCACGTGAGCGTTCCCGGTCATGCGAGCGTTCCAGAGAGCGCTGCGGGTCACCGATCGCTCCAGACTAAGGGTAGCTTTTTTGCATTACGTACAAACAAAGGAACAAGCTAAGCAAATCAATTGGATGACGTTCGTATCTTCCAAAACATTAACATTGTGAAAACCCTTAACCAGCAAACATTCTCCCTGCTCATCACTTTGTTAAGCCCCCGGCAAATGTGCCTCATCGACCATAACATCCCCGAATACCCTGGATTCTTCCCCCCCCCGCCGCCCCCCCCCATCGAGGAGCCCCCCCCCCCCCACACCGCCCAACCCCCGTGGCGTGTGCCCATCTCCCTTGTTTGATAGCCGATAACCCTACTTGTGGGTGCCTCGGACTCACCGTCATTAGGAACTCCTTGCAGCTCGATCAAGGTGGTCTTCGGCTTCTTTTTGGGGGGCGGCACCCCGTCCGATGAGGCCTGCCTCTTCTTGTCTGCGCCTGCCCCGTCCTCGCCCTGCGACACCTGCACCGCGTCCGGAGGGGGCCCGTAGGGGTTCTCCTCGGGGTCCTCCACCTCGGGGGCGATGGGAAGGTACAGCAAGGCTTTGGTGTCCTCCAGGTCTTCGTCGCTGCAGGGAAACATGCTTCTCTTTTCATCACGCTAGCTCTTGCCCAGCGCACTACCGGGCCCAAAATGCTCCCCTTCCCCCGCCGGCAACCGACGGGGACAGCCCGACGGCCGGAGCTCTTACACGACTGGTAAGAAGATGGATTCCAAGGGAAAGCGCCGGCAGCAAAATAGCGCCAGATGTATCGATAGAAAAGCTGCATTCAATAGAATTGCTTTTCTTTAACTGAGACGGGCGTGTATCTAATAGTCCAGGTGCTAAACTGCAGTCCTCTCACAACTCCCCCGCCCCCCAATGGTCGGGTTTTTCAGGATATCCTCTGTCTTCAGCACAGGGGGCTCAACCAGAGCTCATCAGTCTTTGACTGAGCACTGAGTCGAGCCACCTTGCTGAATAAGCTGGGAGTATTCCTGAAAACCTGACCAGTTGGGGGGGTTTTGAGGACCGGAGTTGAGCACTCCCCTGCGATAGCCGCAGTACCGGCCGATCAGCCCACCCGAAATTCCCCATGAATTTCATCCGAAAACAGCCCGATCGGCCACTTCAGATATAGAATAAGCCTCTAAGTCCAGCACGGTATCTGTGCCGGGTTTGCAGCACTGAGACTGATGACCAGATCCCTAAAACTGTGCAGATAATGGAGAAACAAATCCGTGAACTTCATTAACTAATCACACCCAGAAAGGGGTTGGGGGAGAGAGGGGGAAGGGGTGTGTGTGTGGGCGCGCGTTATCAAACACCGGATTACCTGCTGCAGAAAGCTGCGATGGGATCCACGCTTGTCACATCTACCTCCTCGTCCTCGGCAGCGTCCCCTCCTGGAGGAGAAGAGGCAGAGTTATCACTACGTAAGCAAACAGAGGCTCAGTGTGCGTTACCTTAGATGGATTAAAGGGGCAGGCACAGAGGAGCAGGAGAGGGGACAGAGAGAGCAGGCACAGAGGTGCAGGAGAGGGGACAGAGAGCAGGCACAGAGGTGCAGGAGAGGGGGACAGAGAGCAGGCACAGAGGTGCAGGAGAGGGGGACAGAGAGTAGGCACAGAGGTGCAGAGAGGGGACAGAGAGCAGGCATAGATTTGCAGGAGAGGGGACAGAGAGCAGGCAACGAGGTGCAGAGAGGGGGGACAGAAGAAGCTTCACAGAGTGTGCAGGAGGGGGACAGAGAGCAGGCACAGAGTGGCAGGAGAGGGGACAGAGAGCATGCACAGGAGGTGCAGGAGAGGGGACAGAGAGCAGCACAGAGGTGCGGGGAGGCACAGAGGTGCAGGAGAGGGGACACAGAGAGCATGCACAAGAGGTGCAGGAGAGGGGACAGAGAGCAGACACAGGAGGTGCAGGAGAGGGGACAGAGAGCAGACACAGGAGGTGCAGAGAGGGACAGAGAAGCAGGCACAGAGGTGGCAGGTAGAGTTTGGCCAGCAGAGCAGCACAGAGGTGCAGGGAGTTGGACAAGAGCAGGCACAGGAGGTGCAGGAGAGTTGGACAGAAGCAGCACAGGGTGCAGAGGGGACAGACAGCAGGCCATGAGGTGCAGGGAGGGGACATCGCAGGCACGAGGTTCAGGAGGGGACAGAGAGGCAGGCACAGAGGTGCAGGAGGGGGCAGAGAGCCAGGCACCACACAGGACTGGTTTCGGATACGAACCCCAGCTCCGGCGCCCGGATAGGTCTCCCTGGCAGGATTGTCCACGCATTTACCTGTTTGCTCCGGCTCACTTCTATCCTCGTCCTCTTATCGAATTCGACTCCCGCTCCTCGTACTCCACTTCTCATCCAGTTCCCTTGAAGTCGGGGCAAAGGCGCTCCAGTTTTCCCTGAAATAAAAGGCGGAGCAGGCAACACGTGTGTGATATATATATATATATTCATACACAGATTAGATCATATATATAGAACCCAGGACATCCTTGTATTTATACATACGCAGATATATCATATAAAAGGGACACAGACATACTAAGAAAAGGAGGTGTGGTATTAGTGTGGGGAAATCAGCAGCAATGAGTTTTCTGTTTTTAATATCAACATGAATTCCCATATTGTGATTATGAAAGGATTAGTCATTTTGGCTGGGAGGGAGGAAATGGAAGGAAAGAGGGGTCCGAAAGCTGAAAACCGCATTAATTTCAGCTCTGGGGACCCCCCACCATGGTCGCTGAAATACTACAAGGTGCTGCAGTACCATCCCTTTTGGGGTAACAAAATAGACTTTTAAATCAAATAAAGCCATCTGCAACGTCCTATTTGGTCCCAGTATTTCAGATAACAAGTACTCGCAGAACCAATGAAGGTTAGTATCTTGTGAACCAGGGGACCCAAGCCGCGAAATGAAAGACACGGTTCAGTTGCTGGGACGAATCTGCTTCAAAACGGTTTTTTTTTTTTTTAAATAGACGCTCCTTTTCAAGATAACTATTTCATGTAATTCAGATATAAATGTGCTTTCTTAGACACAGCACCAACACACAACAACACACATACACGTGCACACAATAGCCCTAGTCTCCCACTGCTGGATGAAGCTCCCCCATCTTCTCCCAGTAC
The DNA here is from genome assembly GCA_036426205.1 of Ascaphus truei. Classification (NCBI taxonomy): domain Eukaryota; kingdom Metazoa; phylum Chordata; class Amphibia; order Anura; family Ascaphidae; genus Ascaphus; species Ascaphus truei. The sequence continues at coordinate 34,131 of WSYH01000156.1, forward strand.
TTACTTCGGTTTGCAGCCTCTCTTCTCCACGCTGCTCCAACACATTTTCGGATTTAATCTCTATCATTTTACTTTTGTTCGTCGTCTTTGTCTTTTCATTTCCCTTTGAAACCCAGTGGATTATCATCTGCCCAACGAGGTCTTTCTTTTCTTCTTGTGACATGTCCAGCCCCCCGCCATTTAATTTCTTCAATTTCTTCACCCTTATGATGATGTCACAACTTTTGTTTGGCTTCAAACCCATTCGATTATTTCTCTCTGTCACTGTGGGTAATTAACCCTGCATCATCGTCTGTAATACCAGCATTCATCTCTCCATACTTCTTTATTTTTGTCTGAAGTCTTCTGAATTAACTTAACATTCATGTCAAGTTTCCACATCCCCTACGTGAGCACGGCAGAATACACGGTCACATCCATACGTGAGCGCGGGCAGAATACACGGGTCGCAATCCATCGTGGGCTCGGGCAGAAATACACGGGTCCCAATTCCATAACGTGGCGCGGGCAAAACACGGGTCCCATCCATACGTGAGCGCGGGCAGAATACACGGGTCACACCCCAACGTGAGCACGGCAGAATACACGGTCATCAATCCATACGTAGCACGGCAGAATACAACACGGGTCACATCCATAACGTGAGCGCGGGCAGAAATACACGGGTCACATCCATACTGAGCGTCGGGCAGAATACACGGGGTCACATCCATACGTGAGCGCAGCGCAGAATACATGGGTCACACCATACGTGAGCGTGGGCAGAATACATGGGTCACCTCCATACGTGAGCGTTTCTGGGCACGAACTCGGTGTCACATCCTACGTGAGCGCGGGCGAAAACCGGGTCACATCCCATACGTGAGCCGGGCAGAATACACGGGTCCACATCATATGAGACGGAGCGCGGGCATAATACACTGTTCCCATCCATACGTGAGCGCGGCATAATTGCCAACGGGTCACATCCATACGTGGAGCGCGGGCATAATACACGGTCCACAATCCATACCGCTGAGCGGCGGGCAGATAACGCGGTCACATCATTACGTGAGCGCGGGTCAGATACACGGGTCACAATCCTACGTGAGCGGCGGCATGAATACACGGGTGTCACATCCATACGCGAGCTGCGGGTCATAATACAACGGTCACATCCATACGTAGCGCGGGCAGAATACACGGGTCACATCCATAACTGAGCGTGGGCAGAATACACGGTCACATCCATACGTGAGCCGTGGCCAGAATACAGGGGTCACATCCATACGAGCGCGGGGCCGGAATACACGGGTCACATCCATCGTAGCGCGGGCAGAATACTGTCACATCCATACCGAGCGCGGGCAGAATACACGGGGTCACATCCATCACACCATGACGTGAGCGCAGGCAAATACACGGTCACATCCATACGTGAGTGCGGGCAGATACACGGGTCCAATCCATCATGAGCGCGGGGCAGAATACACGGGTCCACATCCATACGTGAGCGCGGGCAGAATACACGGTCACACACCAACGTGAGCATGGGCATATACACGGGTCACATCCATACGTGAGCGAGCAGAATACCGGTCACATCCTAGTGAGCAGAATGCACGTTCACATCCTAGTGAGCACGGCAGAATACGCGGGGGTCACCTAACGTGAGCACGTGCATACGGGCCTCCATACGAGTCGGCAGAATACCCGTCACTCCATACGTGAGCACGGCAGAATACAGGGGTCGAAAAGCTTCCTAAAGGCAGTGGAAGATTCCCTTGAAAAGATTCTCTTGTTTCTTTCAAACCGCTCCATCCCATCTTCCGTCTCCCGATTTAATGTCCCTCGCCGGCCGAGGCAGACACAGTCTTCAACTGCTTCTAGTTCTATTCCCTTTATTTCAATCTTTGCCGAGCTGGCACATTTATTGAACATCCCTTGTGTCTTGCCAAGATTCATATGGCGGCCACCTTCTCACTTGCTCCAGGGAGTTCTGCTGTTTGTCTTCTAGACTGTGGTAAAAATAACAACTTCCTCTGCAGATCGTAGGCAACTCAAGCATTCACTGTTTGTTTTGATTCCTTTATCTTCCCAATGCACCGATGTCTTGAACATTCTTAAGTGTTAGGCCTGCGGCCATGGTGATCGCGACGGCGCGCAGGAGGCTTCGCGCGGAGCGATACACAGATGTGTCTCTATGGGCTGTCTATAGAGTGCGCGAAGCGCATGAGATCGTAGGGCGCGGGCGCTCGCGATGCAGGAAAAACAAAAAATCTGTTTTCATTGCGCGGGCAGTCGGCGGCAGCCAGGTCACGTGAGCGGTTTCGCCCCAATGAGGGAGAACCAGCTCCGTGACGTCACAGCCAACCCCACCCCCCCCCCCCATCTCTTCTGCATGCGGACCCAGATCTCTCCTGCTGGCGTGGCGTGGAGAAGCCGAGTGAACGCTGCGCCCTCTCCAGCGTTCACCATGGCCTCAGCCCTTAATGAGATAAAGCTATGGTGACATGGTGTGTATACTAGTAGATGATAATGATAGATATATATAGATCTCGATAGTCGAGATTAGATAGTCATAGATAGGTAGATCAGCTAGTAGTGTCGTAGTGCTATCGTAGATAGGCTAGTGGCTCGCCTCGGCTCGCTCGGTCTAGCCTCGGCTCGATGGCTGGCTCGGCTCGCCTCGATCGCTAGCTCGCTGTCCTCGCTCGCTCGCTAATAATAGGATGAGATGGATAGATCGGATAGATAGGATAGCTATCTTAGGGCCTGTGAGTTGACAGCTGGTCCAATCAATTTATCCTATCCACCTTGACTTTTTCCTTTTCTCCACAGATGTGTGTATTTAAGCATATAATTTTTTATTTATAAATAAGAGAAATGGCGACAGAAGACTGTTTTTTTTGCAGTAAATGAACCTCAGCTGGCAGGATGTGTGTAGGGTACCAAGAATATCACCACATGCTGCAGCATTTTAATGAGACCGATTATGGAAACTCAGCAGGTGGGAAGGGGGGGGCCTTCTCTTATAGTGGGCCTTCTCTATAGGTGGGTCATCTCTATAGGTGGGTTCTGCTCACAGATATTAAACATACTACTGCAAAAAAACGGCGCCGGATATAGCATCATTTATCACCACTGGCCGCCTGGCATGGAGAGCACGGTCCCTCCCACCAGCACTGGCAGGGTTAATAACTTACCACTTTGGTTTCTGAGCCCATATGGAGACAACACCGCTGGAGATGAAGGCAATGATTGGCCGGACTGGGGCCACTGAGGGACAAAAGCAAAAGCAAAGGGGCTTAGTGTGCAATTTAATAATAGACAGATACATACAGTCCCAGTGGGTTGTTACTCTTTACTCTCGTGTCCTTAGAAACCTAAGTGACAATCGAAGAGCAGCTGTAGTCAGCACGCCCTGAACTGCAGCAAGGTCTTTTTCAGGGGCAGTGGCTCTGCAGTGACATGAGGGTGTGACCACAGGAACAATTACATTGCACATTACACTGGTACAGTAAGTAAGAGGGGCGCTGCACCATTGAGCCTTACAATCTACGGGAAGGGAGAGTGGAAGCTTGAGGTACTGGGAGAGAGCGATAATGGTGCGTGACCAAATGGCTATTTGCTGCGCAGCTACTTGTCTTGGTAACACTGTAGGTGTTTGTGTAAAGGCAGGAGAAGTATCATTGAGGATACAGGAGTTTTGTGCGCAGGCTTTCTTCTTCTTTGCAGAAGTGTGTTTTAGGCCACTTTTAAATGTGTGAAGTGGTGAGGGGGGGGGGGGGGGGGGGGGGGGGGGGAGTCTGATCTTGAAAGGAAGGGGAAATACATAAGTGTGGGGTGTCCCCGGATGAGTCCTGGTGGTGGGAGTGGGTTAGGAGTGTGAAGCAGAGAAGAACACCACAGGCAGAGTGGAGAGGGCGTGGGGAGGGGGAGTGGGAGGATGGGTACTGCGAAGAACTCTGTACACGAGGACTAGCGAGTGATGCTTTTATTTATGGATAATGCTAGTACCCGAGCAAAGAAAATGGATCAGCGCTCAACAATACATCAAGTCCAAAACTAAATAATCATGTAACCAAAGCCAATTTTAAAGCAGCCAAGTAGCTGCAATTTAATGAGGGTCCCTCACAGGGTCCAATAAGATATTAACAGTTTGGACACGTATACTCACAAAGTGCCACGTTTCTGGGCCCGTGGCCCCTTCCCCAGGCTCACCGGCCAAGAAACGTTGCACTTTGTCAGTAAATGTGTCCAAACTGCTAACATCTTATGGGACCCTGTGAGGGACCCTCATTAAATAGCAGCTACTTGGCTGCTTTAAAATTGGCTTTGGTTACATGATTATTTAGTTTTGGACTTGATGTATTGTTGAGCCTGATCCATTTTCTTTACTGATGTACTGGCTTTTGGTGTCTAGCTGTAGGGGCACCGGATCGGGGCACCGGATCGGGGCACCGGATCTGAGCACCAACCGGGCCCAGGTGAGATATCTCTCTGCATTAGATCTAAAATCTCACATTTGGTGAGTGCATATTCTATTCTTTTAATCCTGGCACCCAAAAGCACACAAGAATATTTGAACATTAATTTAAGTTGCCATGTTATTAAATAGAAAGCTTTAGCAAAAGGAAACCAAAAAGGAGGAGGAGGAGGAGGGTCACAGTGCGAGGTCATTAAGGCCAGACACGAAAGGACACGTGGGGGAAGGAGAGCTCACAAGACGCGCCAACTCACAGCCACGTCTAGCAGCAGCTCCCCACGGGTCCCGTGGAGGATTTTCACCAGGTTCCCGATGCTCTTCTCCCAGATGTAGAGCGCGTGCTGCCGCGCGGAGCCCGCCACGATGTACTCGCCGTCCCCGGAGAAGCAGCACTTCTTCCAGGGCGTCCTGTGAGGTGGGATAGGGAGGGGTCAGCCTCGGACTCTCCAACCAATCATTCGGTCAGGTCTAATTCTGCACAGTCCCTGCAATGCAGCGGTGGCCAACTCCAGTCATCAAGGGCCACAAACAGGTCAGGTTTCAGGATATCCGGGCTTCACCACGGGTGGTTTATGCAGTCCCTGCTTCAGCACAGGTGGCTTACTCAGTCCCTGCTTCAGCACAGGTGGCTCAATCGATGATTGTGCCACCTGTGCTGTAGCAGGGATATCCTGAATTGACCTGTTGGTGGCCCTTGAGGACTGGAGTTGGCCGCCCTGCTGTAGAGTATGTGTGTGCTTAACAGTTTGAGGTTACAAGGTGCAATCTTATTTTCAAACCATTTAAAAATGTAACTGGCGGCTTAAACTAATCTAAAAGCGACGATTTGGCTGCTTCTTCTCCTCATGTATCAGTTACAAGTGAAGTTGCTTAGGGGTCACAGAATGGGGGAGTGTTGATCAATGAAGTGTTTTCTCTACCCTGATCCCACCCTGTCAGAGAACCGATAAGGAGGAGAGAGGGGCACTGCCTGTGCAAACTCTTGCTGAACACAGTGGCGCAGATCCAAAAAAAGGGTGCTAACCTTTATTCCCAGGAGAGTAAAGGCGTGTTAATGCTTAGCACCGTTTTGTGCACCTGGGCCAGTGACATCAAATAAAACGGGAGCAAACTCCTCCCAAGTATAAAAAAAAATGAGTTAAAAAATTATAGGCATCAGATTTTGGTCAAAAAGTGTCTAACACCGTAAACATGTCACTGCCATCAGTACACTTTGGTCCTAAGAAAGGCTACTTAATAAAAGGTTGAGGCCTGAAGAAGCTTCTTTCCACAACACGATTTAATGGGATCTCACTGCTTGGGAAATGTTGCCCCTGCAAACGGCTGGGGTTCTGCCCCTGCAGACGGCTGGGGTTCTGCCCCTGCAGACGGCTGGGGTTCTGCCCCTGCAGACGGCTGGGGTTCTGCCCCTGCAGACGGCTGGGGTTCTGCCCCTGCTCTCCCTGAATGTTAAGCCGTTTATTCTGCGCTCTCTACCTGTTCACCAAATCCTGCAGCTTCTGCATGGGTTCCGGCTCTCCGTCTCTCCCGCAGGTCAGTATCTCCCTCCCGTCGTACACTCGGATGATCCGGTCCGCTGTGTTTATCAAGAAACAACTGAAAAAGAGAGAAGACAGAGACAATATTTATACGTATAGTAAAGTGCCAATCACTTTAACCCAGGGGCCACCAACTTCAGTCCTCCAGGGCCACCAACAGGTCAGGGTTTCAGGATATCCCTGCCTCAGCACAGGTGGCTCAATCAAAGACAGTCACTGATTGAGCCACCTGTGTTGAGGCAGCGATAGCCTGAAAACCTGACCTGTTTGTGAACGTTGAGCACTGGAGTTGGCCACCCTTGCTTTAACCCCTGTGCTGAGACACGTAATCGCAATGCATCGCAGGGCATGCCGCACCTGGCAGCGAAATGGTTCCATTTTCTCAAAATCAATGTGAAAATTCGTATGCTAAACACTGTAATTTTGCGGAGCTACTATGTGTGTATGTGTGTGTGTGTCTTTATGTATAACACTACCTTCACAACTTGTTAGCGAGAACCTCAGACAAAAAGAATGCAAGTGTATTATCAAATAAATAACAGATAATATAAATAACAGATCATGGGAATAAGTGCTTCAGACATAAAAGTAACATTAAGGAAGAGGAGTCCCTGACCCGAGGAGCTTACAGTCTAATTGGTAGATAGGAGGAACATACAGAGACAGTAGGAGGGAGTTCTGGTAAGTGCGTCTGCAGGGGGCCAAGCTTTATGTATCATGTGTTCAGAATATCCACAGTGCTACTAATATGCTTCTAACTGTGTCCTAATAATGTCACCATTAATTGTCGGCTCCACATCTGTGGGGGGGAGTTGGTCTTGCACAAGTTGAAAAAAATTGCAACTCTCTCCGACTCTTGTTCTGATCGTGCGCAATGGAGAGAGGGAGAGGGGGATATTTGCTTATTAAATGTGTAACAATTTTACGCTATAGGCCGTGCGCTCTCTTTTTCTTTTATTTATAGTTATATAAAAAACATTTTTGGTTTTAATATATGCCGTCTTTGGTTACCTTTATTGAAAACTAATTTCCGAAGCTAACAATTGATTCATTCTCCCGTGATCAATTCAGCAAAGATCCTGCTTCCCAGGGTTCACTAAATGGCCGCCTTTCAGTTTAACATCAATCCTTCAGTCAGTGTAACTCAGCAGCTACAATGTATCCATATATTACTACGGTAACATTAACCCTTGTTACCGTTTGCAGCTGAAACAGCTGGGAATATTGGCAACAAATGATCACAAACAGGACAGTGTTACTAAGATCTTGCACTGCTGGGGAGGTGGCTAAAGCCTGTTATAGAAATTAAAGGATGCTCAGTGTATTAAAACACCAAAAATGGCATGAAGAGTTGAATTTAAAAAAAAGATAGTAAGTATGTATTATCTAATACTACACACACACACACACACACACCACACCACACACACACCACACCCACACACACAGCACAACACACACACACACACACACACACACACACACACACACACACAGGATATTGCTGGGATTGCTAGAGGTGATAGAACAAGAGGTCGCGTTCTGAAGCTGAAGGAAAGAAACCAAAGGATCTCATAGGGTCTGGTGTTTTACAGCAGAGAATACAGAACAAGTAAGGAGACGGCCACTGGTTCTAGATCCTCCGTTGTAATTCTGTGTTCCAGAATATTGCTGGATCTCTTTCATTTCCATATGTGACGTGGCGCCGGCTTGTATGTCACGTATGGAAATGAAAACCAATCTTTGGAATTCATGCGAGTCTCCTCTCCCTTCCTACCAAGTGCGTGCCGAGTCTACAGCACAGAGCAGACTGGGCAGAGTGACTCCTATCTGCAATCAAAATCTAATGTAAGGGAATGAATTGCATCGATACAATACTGAGACCCGTAAGAGCTAGAGAATGAGGGACACGGCCCGGGTGATCTTGATTGGTCCAACGTTTAACATTAAGTGGACAGACTGGGTGGCACCTCCCGTCACAATGCACTGCTCTCTCACCTGCCCTTCCGTGCAAACTCGATGGATTTGATCGCCGTTGTGTTGCTGGTCCCCGTTGTAACTCGGAAAGATGCCACCAGGTCCTGAGTGTCGGTCTTCAAGACCAAGATCTGCAGAGAAGCAGGAGAGGGGTTAACCTGTGAGCGGAGCCCGGGTTATTCATTGTGTAGGGTTGGAGTGCACTCATCCCTCAGCACGTCCCGCCCGATGTGCACACGTGGCAGATGCTTAATCCCAGCGTGCGCGACAAACATCACGACAAAGAAAACCAGTCTCGAGACAAATATACACCAATATCGGCTTCCCCGCTTACCTTCCCCTTTGCGTTCCCTGTGTAGATATATTCCCCCCGTCGGTCAAAAGATGCTACCACGTTGAGGTCCGAATCGTCATCTACGGGTAGGACCACGTGGCTGGAGTCCGACAGAGTCAGCATGACGGGGGCAGATTTCATGGGGCACACCAGAACTTTGTTCCTGTATCAGAAAGAGAAAGAGGGGGGCATTATGAGAAGGGGAGGGGGTGGGGCACTTGCATACACCCCTTCCATCTCTATGTTTTCCAACACACCAGTTCAATTGTAATATCTTGGGGCAGGAAATAATTTTATGTATTAAGCTCTTATTTGGATTCATCTTCCCTGTCCTGTATCATCTCTGCGAAGCGCGGCGTACACTGTTCAGAGCTATATACATAAAAATACAATTCAACAAGAGTGAGAGGTGAGGACAGAGTCTGCAGACAGCAATACCTGGCCGAGTGTACGGTCGAATGAAGGCGGTTCTCATATCAGTATTGCTTTGCAGTATACAGGTCTGTTTTAAAAGGCACATTCCCTCCAAAAAAATAGTCTTGGAGTAAAACAGAAAGAATTGGTCATTTTTATGATAATCTCTTTCTTCCATCCTCTTTTTATGCTCCCGGAATCATTAGGCGGCACATACATCTCCAGTGAAAGAAACGACAGCCATATTCCCTATTCCACAAATGCTTTTAAAATAAATAAATAGCTTTTGCGGAGGAATGTTATAGTATAAAATGGTGATAATAACGAAAATGTGTTTTTGAAAACACAGTGTAATAGATTGGACCTTTAACCCCATAAGTGCTAGAGGGGCTGCAGTGCCATGGCTAACTCCTAAAACTCCTGATGCAAATATCGCCATTCAGAAATACTCAATTTCTGGGAGAGATAGGTCAAAGAGAGGAGGTGGTGTGCTATTTTATATTGCAGACACCTTACAATTTATACTGTTAAATTGTCCCCAAGCCCACCCTTCTTTGAAATCCTAGTTGGCAAAATCTGCCTCCCCTTTTCTAAGCCCATCTTGCTCGCTGGCATCTACCGCCTCCCTAAAGTCCCTCTACAATCCCTGACTGATATCACCCAGTTTCTTGGCTCCATTTCCTCTCTGAATGAGAAGAGTGAGCTGCTAGTTCTTGGGGATTTCAACTTCAATTGGCTTGACCCCAAAAACCACAAAATCCAGGTACAACTCAAGTCACTTAACCTATCTAATTTCCCAACCCACACGGACAAACCTGAAATCGCATAACCATTCCTTGCTAGACTGGATTCTCTCCTCAAATCCCAGCAGAATCCAATCCTCTGGCATCCTTCCTGACATTTTCAGTGACCATGCAATAGTGTACTGTGTAAGGAAAAGTAAACCGCCCCATTCAAGCCCTAAAGTTCTCCTCACTAGAACATTTAGAAACTTTAACCCACAACATTTTCTGGATGACCTTAATCAACTGCCCTCGGCACAGAATCGATTTAATTCCCGACCCTGATTCTGCGCTCGACTATTTCCAGTCCGAGTTCTTAAAACTCTTTGATACCCATGCTCCACTACGCAGAATAAGGGTACGGGGGGACAGACCTTCCATGGGTTACACCTGACCTTATAGCAGCGGTGCGCAAACTAGGGGGCGCAACCCCCAGGGGGGACGGGAGATTTTGCTGGGAGGGGGCGCGGGCAGTTGCAGAGGCCCCGCGCTCTTCCCCCAGGCATTTAAATTAATGCCTGGGGGATCGCAAGAGGCCCCTGCAACTATTTACTTACCTTGCTTCAGTCGGCTTGTGTTGCGTCGCCATGGCAACGCGGCATCAAATTACGCTGCGGCGCCATGTGACATCACACGCGTCAAATGATGCCGTGGGTCACGTGACGTCCTATGATCCCGCAGCGTCATCTGACGCGGATGAAGGTAGGTGGGGGGAGCAGCGCTAAAAGTTTGCGCTCCCCTGCCTTATAGCACTCTACCAGCTCAGGGATACCTTGTGGAAAAGCTACAAAGTAACTGGCACTACTAAGGATCTCAATCACTACAGACGCCTGCGGCATACGTGCACAAGGAAACCAGGCATGCAAAGCACAATATTACTCTGACAATCTCCTCCAGAATACATCAAACCCAGCTAACTTCTGGAAGGTTATCAACAATATATTCCAGGCTCCTAACCATCATGAACCAAGTAATATCACTAAGGGGGATATTACTCTGACAAACCCCACTGACATTGCAAATGCATTCAATGATTACTTTGTGGGGTGTGCTACTAACTTATTAATGAAACGCAACCCAAACCACAAACTTCATTCTGAGAGTACCCCTATAGCCCCCACCCCTTCCCAACACTGCCCACAATTTTCAATTTGTCCCAATAACCGAAGAGGAGATTACACAAGCGCTGCTCAACGTAAAACTAAGCAGCCAATGTGGACCTGACTTACTGCAATCTAAGTTCCTAAGACTTGGTGCCCCAGCCATTAGCAAACCGATTGCTTCCATAGTCAACTCTATCCTGTCTGCAGGTCATATCCCCAGGACCTGGAAAACTGCCAGAGTTGTCCCAATCTTCAAAAGTGGGGACAAAAACACTGTCTCAAACTACAGGCCAATCTCTCTTCTCCCAATACTATCCAACGTCAGAGAAAAATGTGTTCACTCCCAATTAAGCGATTACTATACCAAGACAAATTTCCCAAGCCAATTCCAATCTGGCTTTCGCCCCAAACACTCCATGGTAACTACCCTGCTAAAAGTTTGCAATGAGATCCAGTGTGGATTGGAACAACTCACTGGTGCAATATTCCTAGATTTTGCAAAGGCCATTCATACTGTTGACCATGCTATCCTGCTTAAACTCCAGTGTTCTGGAATAGGGAAGCATGCTTTAAACTGGTTTGCATTCCTACATATCAGGTAGATCCCAACATGTGTCTATCTCAGGCTCTAACTCCAACCCCTTGGATATCACCTGTGGTGTCCCTCAAGGCTCTGTTCTGGGGCACCTTCTCTTCTCAGTGTTCATCAATGATCTTCATACAGCTTATAAGGGAGCTTCAATACACATGTATGCAGATGACACAATCCTATATGCACACAGCCGTAGCCTCTCCGACCTTGAACACATACTTCAGTCTGACTTTTTGAGACTTGAAAATTGGATTTCCCAAAACAAACTGTTTCTAAACACTGACAAGACTGTAACAATGGTATTTGGGACCAAGGCTAAATTTTTAAAGCTTCCAGTGACCGAGCTCCAGATCAGAACCAACGCTACCACCACCCTAACGCCTGTTACAAGTTTTAAATTGTTGGGCATATGGTTTGACTCCCATTTAACATTCGGGATGCACATTGATACCCTGACATCCAAAACCTATGCCAAACTAGGTGTACGTTTCAGGAATAAATCTTCCCTATGTCTGCTGGTCAAAAAGCGTATCGCACAGCAGATGCCAATGCAAATAATCGACTATGGGGACATAGTATACGGCTCCGCACCCCAAACCCACCTTAGCAAACTTGACACCCTCTACAATTCAATATGCTGTTTTTTTCTCCAATGCAACTACAACACACATCACTGCGAAATGCTCAAAAAATTAGATTGGTCATCACTTGAGTCTAGGCACAAAATTCACCTTTCCTGTCTTGCCTTCAAATACTTTCTGGGCGAGCTACCCGTCTATCTGAACAAGCTCCTCACCCCTACCACATGCAGCACTTATCATCTGAGATCTGACTCCAAAAGACTGTTCATGGTCCCAAAGTTCAACAAAGTATCCGGCCGCTCCTCTTACCGTGCACCCCAAAACTGGAACAATCTACTGGAGACTCTCACAACCGCCACCAGGCGAAATTCTTTCAAAACTAAAGCTGTCTCACATTTTAATCTGGTCTGTAACTGTTACATACACCTATAATATATATTATCTCTAACTGTGCCTGGGGTGATTGGCCGCGTTCATGCTGCGTGGGGAACAGCAGAGAACTCAAAAAAATTATAGGTATAATTGGACATAAAAAATGTAACCTAGCAATAGTCAGTTAAAATAAAAAAGATACATTGCAGACTGACATACCGCAACACCCTCCTACTGTCTCCAAGTGCTCCCCACTTACCACTTGGGTTGTAAGCTCTTCAGGGCAAGGAGACCTTTTTTCTAATGTTTGCTTTTCTGCATTGCCATGACGTCTCCTATATTACTGCTGTACAGCACTGTTTACATGTATTGTGCTATACAAATAAAAGATATACACACATCTGTCGTGCCCTCTCTCTCTTCCCCTCTACTGTCTACTTACTGATCTCGGGGGTGGAACTGGACTTTGAGGATGGGGGAGGGGAATCGGAATCGCTGGTCGCAGTCTCCGGACAGGATGTCCCACAGAGACACCATATTATCGGTGGAGGCGCTCACCAACTTGTGTCCGTCCCTGCTCCAGCTGCAAGACAAACGAGGAGCCAAGTAAAGTACCACAGTCTCTTTAACCCTTCGTTGTCTCAGGTGGTCGCCACAACGTTCCACAGCTAAAAAGGCTAAGTGAACGTGTTGGTTCACAGGAGCAAAGCATCAGACCATGCGCTGAATATGTCAACGTAAAGTGAAATACTTCTGAGTTTAGTGACTGCAAACAGGGAGATCTCTGAATTTAAGAGCAGCTTCTTGGAATCGAAATACAGTATCGGATTCAACAGAGGATGCGAGGAAGGGTCATTAACAGTAATAAGTCCTACACAAGGAGAGGACATTCTGGTGTGTCGCGTCCTACCTCAGCACAGACTACTCACCAGAGCGAGCACACAGGGTGGATGTGTGCGCTGATAATCTTAGCAATGCCCCTCGTTAAGAAGTCCCAGATGACGATGCGGCCGTCGTTACAGCCCACAGCAAGAAGGGTCCCCCACCTATTGAAGGTGCAGGTGAGGGCCATGCTAATACAGTCCAAGGTGCCATCGGCCTCCTGCCAGCACACACAGGGGAGAAAAACATCATTAGAACTGGTAGTATACAGATACTTAGCAGAGGTATGTGGGTTAGGGAAAATTCAGGAGCTTGGTAATCAAGTCTCAGACATTTGAAACAAGGGGTAAGGCCACCTCAGATACTGCGAATGGGACATTTCATACAGAAAGCAAAAAAGAGGTAACACACACAATTTGAATCCTCTTATGTGCAGTGCTCAACTGCTCTTAAAAAACCTACCAGCGGTATTCTCCAAAACACAAGCTGATGTACACCGATGCAGTACCCTTTATTTATTGACACTGAAACAATGCGTTCAAAAAATGCTTCTCTTGGCATTAAAATTGCCTTAATACACATATACCTTACATTAAAAAAAAAATTTTTTTTTAAAAAACCAGCACACAAAAGTGGATAAAAACTGTCCCTGTGAGTGTGGGAAGGATATACACTGAGGCACGTCACAGTGCTTCCGAGCGATTGCTATCCAGCCCACGTACAACTGCACAGAACCGAAGATAAGCACAAAGTTACCCCAGGCTTGTTGTGGGGTATTTAAACTCACCTCCGGGTAGTTCTGCCCAAAGGATTCTGCAACACGAACACAAAGAAAAGGGAGAGTTATGTGCATTAAAGTAGCAAACATTGAGATATCGACAGAGACCCAGCACGCGCACACAGACTGTCAGAGACCCAGGCACCGCACACAACATACAGATAGACTGACAAATAAACCTTCACATAGTGTGTGCATATATAACACACAAATTAAATACTTATACCCAGAGGTATGAATAATTGTATTGTGTACATATACACTGGCATTGTTTAATAATACAAATATATATATTTTTTCTTATATACACACACAAGTTGCATAAAGATAGTTTATTCATGAAAACGGCGCATATACATACACACATACCGCACACTTATGTCTGTAATTCCCATTATGTCTCCTATTATTTTGTCACAAGTATTACTGCTGTGAAGCACATCTGTCATTGAACATACACTCCTTTGGGGTGTAAATAAATTGTTGCTTTTATATATCATAAGATTCAGAGCAACATACATGCACAATGACAGATATTAATTGTTTGCTTATGGTTTCAAGAACATTTCCCCATCAAAAAATCACCAGTGTTTGTGTATGTGTGTGTGTGTGTTTGTGTTTATGTATGTGTGTGTACATTTGTGTGTGTGTATGTATGTGTGTGTATAATACCGTCACATAGTGAAAGTATCTGTCATTGTGGGTAGAAGTGTATTTGGATACAGGATGTCTGCGCCCTCTCCGCCCCGGTCTCCCCTCACCGAGCAGCTCCAGGTTCATGGCTCCGGTCTTCACTCCACAGAAACCGAGGTCCCCTCTCCGGGGCTGTCCGACCCCGCGCCTTTAGGCGGGCACCGTTAGACACACAGAAGCGGGGCAGCTGGGGGCCAACCGGGGAGGGGATCGAGAATTCTTGCCGGTATGACAGGCGGCGGCACGGACACCCTGGGGGCTTAGACAGGCGGCGGCGCGGACAGCCTGCGGCCTACGGACAGGCAGCAACTGGGGTGCAGCGCTTAGAGAAGTCCGGCTGGGAGGCTCTGCTGCGGCAGAAAGGTTCCGGGGTGTGAGTAGAGAGATCATATGTATGGGAACCAGTATAGTAACGGTGTTATTACTCAGCGCTCTCTCACTGGCTCCCAGTTCTGTAGCTGAAGCAAAGCGGAGAGTTATAGATCAATTCCTCGCAGCCAAGGCGCTCCAGCTCACTCACTCGCTGGGAACAAGTCTTATTGGAAGGCAGTGTCACTCAGGATAGTATCACACATTGGAAGGCAGTGTCACTCTAGTAATCACACATTGAAGCAGTGTCACTTCAGTAGTATACACAATTGGAAGTCAGTGTCACTCATAATAGTAATCACACATTGGAAGGCAGTGTCACTCAGGATAGTATCACACATTGGAAGGCAGTGTCACTCAGTATCACACATTGGAAGGCAGTGTCACTCAGGATAGTATCACACATTGGAAGGCAGTGTCACTCAGTATCACACATTGGAAGGCAGTGTCACTCAGGATAGTATCACACATTGGAAGGCAGTGTCACTCAGAGGATAGTATCACACATTGGAAGGCAGTGTCACTCAGGATAGTATCGGACACATTGGCAGGCAGGTTTCACTCAGAGGAATAGTATCACACATTGGAAGGCAGTGTCACTCAGGATAGTATCATACATTGGAAGGCAGTGTCACTCAGAGGATAGTATCACACATTGGAAGGCAGTGTCACTCAGACTAATGTCACTCAGAGGAAGGCAGTGTCACTCAGGATAGTATCACACATTGGAAGGCAGTGTGACTCAGGATAGTATCACACATTGGAAAGCAGTGTGACTCAGAGGATAGTATCACTCATTGGAAGGCAGTGTCACTCAGAGGATAGTATCACTCATTGGAAGGCAGTGTCACTCAGGATAGTATCACACATTGGAAAGCAGTCACTCAGATAGTATCACTCATTCGAAGGCAGTGTCACTCAGAGGATAGTATCACTCATTCGAAGGCAGTGTCAATCAAAGACTAATGTCACTTAGGGTTGCCAGGTGTGTAGTATTGAACCGGACTGTCCAGTATTTGAACACTCTGTCCAGTAAAAAAACGAGAGGCAATACTGGTGATGTATGTTACCGTTATTACCTCTGTGGACATAGTGACCTGACCGGCTTGGGGGGGCGTGGGGGGGGGGGGGGGCTGTGGGATTTCCCAGAGCAGGGCTGTTGCTAGGGAGCAGGGCAGCTTCCTCCATTCTGATTGGCTGCTGTTGGGTGGAGCCAAGGAGAGGAGGAAACAGCATGGAGCGGAGAGGGATGTGTCTCTCTCGAGCGCATCGCACCTTTCACCATTGTGTCCAGTATTTTTGGAGAAGCCACCTGGCAATCCTAGTGTCACTCGGATAATAGTGTCACATTGGAAGTCAGTGTCAGTGGATAAGTGTCACATTGGAAGTCAGTGTCAGTGAATAATAGTGTCACATTTGAAGTCAGTATCAGTGTGATACCTTTAATAGCTAGAGTCAACTTCACTGAAAAAGGGATCTTTGTTGTCCTAAAAGCTTGCACTCTTTTTAATCCCGAGTTATTAAAGGTATCACTTCTACCCTCCTTTTGTTTGTCAATGGAAGGCAGTGTAATTTATTAAATAGGGTCAGTCACTGAAAGGCACCATCACTTGAGGTTATCATAAGTCCATATGAAAAAAATTACACAAAAAGCCAACCGCGCATGCGTGAGTGATGAGCTTTGGCTTTCATTCACACATGCGCGGTCGACGTTCCTGGACATTTTTAGTTATTTAAAAATTCCTTCCTGACGACCTTCAATCAAAAAGCCGGGCATGTCCAGGAAAATACGGATCCAGAATACAGGTAGTCCTCGCTATCCAACGTTTAACTTTATAACGAATGGCATATCCAACGCTTTACAATGCAACCCTATGGGCCGTTATCCGACGCTCACTGCCACTGATTAACATGGGACTCACTTTACAGCGGTTTCACCGTCCAACACTACTTCCAGAACGGATTCCGTTGGATAACGAGGACTGCCTGTAACCCTAGTTAGAGAATAGTGTCACTCATTAGGAAGCTTCCTCATTCACATGGAGTGATTGATATAGAAGTTTCCATCACTCAGACATCTATATCCTCTCTCCGTGAAATCAGCTTTAGTCATGTTATCGGTCACTGCAGTTTGTACTTACCATGCGTAATTACAGAATATTCACTTTTTCTGGGTGGTGAGCAGTAAGTGTGCAAGTGTCTTGAAAACTGGAAAATGTTTGAAGACATATGAAACAATGAACATTTTTCACAAATTTCACCAGAATTTAGCAAACCGTCAGTGTATAAAGGGCCTTGTGACCTTGCACATTGTTTTTTTTATAATAAGATTTTATTACATTTTCAATAGTAAAATGGGGGTACAGAACTCAAAAAGAAAGGGAGGGGGAGAGGGATTTACAGACAATGATGCATATTAAAACTAGTAAATGAAAACATGTTGACTCTTTCTCTTGCTTCCAGGCCTTCTGGTGGCAGTCAATATGAGCTAGCAGCTTATTTTCGTGTCTTCCAAGCTGTCCACCTGGTTTGCACAATAGTGCTGACCGCGGATCTAGTGGAAAGGTAACTTCAAGGACCCCTTTTATCATGTTATGTGAAGCTTCCCATAGTCTTATGATTTTGGGGTATTGCCACCAAATGTGGAAGGAACCCTGCTGATCACAACGGTGAGGAATCCCTGAAGAGACAACTTTAAGGGGGAGTAATACCACTGATTGGGCATTTCATCAATAAACAAATAGAGAACTTTGCAACCCCCTCAAGTAGACCCTCCCATTCTTCCTTGTGTAGCTTCTCTCCTAGATCCTCCTTCCATCTTGACATGAAGTTGGGTTGATTACTGTGACTGCTTCTGAGAATATTTGATACATTATTGAGATCAAACCTTTGGAGAACGTCGTTGCCGAGTCATTTCGTCAGATGTCGGGAAATATGCACAGGAGGCCTAGGTTCTAATAATCTTCTAAAGGAAGTTGAATGGTGCAGCCCTATTGCTTTAGCCACTGCATCAAAGCTTTTAATTCCAATTTCTTCCTATAGATTATGACCTCTGGCTATTCCCCCCCCCCCTACTCCCTTCATTGAAGCTTTAGGAGACAACCGGAGGAAAATCAGGATTTTCATATAGAGGGGTAACATCTGGAGCATTCGGATAGGTCAGTTTGTGCTTACATCTAGATGATCCCACAGTTTTTAGAGTGCGAGTTTGGCCATCAGGGGAACCAGTTGTTTGGGTCGATCAGGTTTAGGAAACCATAGCATCATATCTACCTGGAATGTGACAAGTGCCAGATTCAATCGCCCCCCCTTCCCCCCCCCTCCCCCCCCCCCCATTTCTTAATTTTTTTTTTTTTTTTTTTTAATGCCAGTGAGTCATGGCTAAGGTGAGCTGCTTTATAGTACAGAAGCAGGTGTGGTAAGGCTAGGCCTCCTCTTAGCGTAGATTGGTAGAGAACGGAGTTTAATCATCATTTTTTTTTTTTTTCAAATGAATTTAGAGATCTGTCATAATTCCAGTATACAGTACCTTTGATTTTGACTGGGAAGGTGTGGAACAGGTATGGTATTCTTGGCAGTAAATTCATCTTCACTGAATTGACTCTGCTATCCAGGAGATATGATACCTGGACCATTCCTCTATGTCTCCTCTCAAATGTCTCAAGATTGAGGGATAATTAGCCGAGTATATGGTTTATTGTGCGTTGGTGAGAAAAATGCCAAGGTACCTTATAGACTGGGGTTTCCACTTAAAGTAAAAATTTATAGGCGTTTTATGTGTTTGTGCAGTATGTTTATATTCAGGGCATCTGACATATTGTTAATTTTAAATCCTGCCATTTAAAAAAACACTTCTAGATCATTAAACAGATTTGGTAAGGAGGTCAAGTAGCTAGTGTTAGCAGGATATCATCTGTGTACAGCGACAGTTTGTATGTCTTCTGCCGCTGTATTCACTTGCTAATGCAAACAGAAAGGGTGAGAGGGGACAGCCTTGCTATGTGCCATTCTTGATCCATATTGTATCAGTCAGCATGTTAAGATAACAAACCTTTGCTGTAGGGTTTTGGTACAAGATAAAAAAATGTTAAAGCTACCTCCGAAGCCAAACACTCCCAATGTCTCAAACATGTATCCCCAGTCAATATGGTCAAAAGCCTCATCTGCATCTAGGGAGATGGCGTTTAGCTATTTGAATCAGGTTTAATGCCATCCTTGTATTATCTGAGGCTTGACGCCCTGGTACAAACCCAACCTGATCAGCATCCATCAGTTGGGGTAGAAATACATTGTCTAGTTGCTAGGATTTGGGAGAAAATGTTGAAATCATTATTGATAAGCGAGATTGATTTGTAACTCTTACAGTAGATCTTTACCTTCCATATAATCTCAGATTCTAGCATCGATGGTAAGAAATGGTTTCCCTCTATCACTAGATTTAAAAGGTGTGCTTTTTTTTGTTTTTTTTAATGTGGGATAATTTTTTGTAATGAAGATTGGATAAATCTGGGGGCCTTGGGATGTGTCAGCCCTTTTATAGTTTTAGTATTTCCTCCTTTGAGATTGATGTTTTTATTTCATACAGGGGTAGTCAGGGTCGCCAACAGAAATCATGGGCCCCAGGACAAATGAAAGGAGCAGTGTCCCCCCCCCCGCGCAACTTTGACTTAACCCAGCAATACATTAAAAAAAATACACCCCACCCCCCCAATACATATACAAATATACCCCACCCCCCCCAATACATCTAAAAAATACACCCCCAATACATATAAAAATCAGGCTTACCTTGGGGATGATCTCAGGTCAGGCCGGTGGCTGCAGGGGGGGGGGGGGAGGGTTCCGGTGGGGGTGGGGGTGCGGGGGGGGGAGGGGCGAGGGGCGTTGGCTGGCGGGACTGCGGGGGTCCCGGCAGCAGCTCACAGCAGTTGCCACCGGCCCTGCCCCACTGCAGGCATCTGTCTGTTCCACGCTGGCTGGTCACGCATGTGCCAGGCCTCCCTATCACACCGGCATGCCGGAAGCTTACCCCAGCTGACTTCCGGCGCTGCCATCAGAGAGACCCGGCACTGGTTTTTTTTTTAAATTAAATTAACTGGCCCGGCTGCACAGGGAGCCCGGGCGGCCGGGGCCCCTGACCCACAGGGCCCAGGACGCCAACACCGGCAGTCCCCTCCTGTTGGCGGCCCTGGGGGTAGTCTTGGCAAACCTTTTTTTTTAAGTTAGTTTCGCACAACGATCCCGTCCCTAGACAATATATAGAAGTTTGTGCATTCATTTGCTATTAATGGCAGGTTGGCTTTGTAGTATCCATTTCCCTTTCTAATACATTGTATCCCGATTGTCTCTTTGTCAACCAACAACTCTCCGTTATTAGCCTTTTTCCTCGACTTGTCCACTTTATCCGATAGACACAACTCAGTTTCCCCCCGAGACGTTAGTTGTTTTTGAATAGCTTCAGAACGGCTTTGCTTATTTACGCTCTCTCACCTGTTCCATTTTCGGCTCGGGGCCTGACCGCTCTTCTTTCCTGTATGCTGCATATATAGGAGTTTGCCTCTAATCACTGCCTGATGGGCATCCCACAATGTGAAGGGCGAGTTTGAAAAGCATTGCTTATTTCACTAACCACCTGTGACCGTACCTCTGGGATCTTCGATTGAGCTAGCGGTGCTGAAGCTGGGATATCCTTAAAACCAGGACTGGAGTTGACCACCACTGAACTGGACGATGGGACTGAACAGCGGCGCCGCAATGTATCTTCGTGTAATCGGGCCCTAAAGGAAGTGCGACCTAGAGTAGGATTATTAGTTTGTTGGTCTGTCCGTGGCCTAGTTTTTATAGCTCAGGAAGTTCCCAGGGAATCATTGTCTCGAGAGCTTGTTTATTTATTTGTAACCACTTTGTGCATTTAACGCAACATACACTCCAGGTTCATTGCGAACATATACAAATGCAATCCTTTTACATCTGAAGTTATAGTACAATTTACCCACTGTCCTTCTGAGCTTTACGTTGCTGCAACCGTACATAACAAAATACAACTTTGCAGTGTACAAGCATCTAAAAACCCTGTGTGGGATAATAGGTATACATATTTAAACTGGAAAGGTATAATAGGAATAAACACATTTAAACTGTAAGGCATCGCAAGAGACAATATGAGCTGCTTATCGGATAATCCTGCCGTGTCTTGGTGATAGTCTGGGCCCCATCCAATCCAGCGGGGTCTAAGGGCTCTTCCTAGAGACAGACTGGGGTGGCGTGCGTTGGCCAAGGCTCAGGTTGCCTTCGTCTCACTTATATTCTACGTAGATGATATCTGCCTGCTACTCCACAGCGGGTAAATGGGCTGTGGTCTGCGTGTCTCGGATGTGGAGGCTCCAATCCCAGCTGTTCAAGAAACTCCGGCTACTTTCTCTGGAGCGCTCAGGGAGGCCTGCACTCTATTTTAGATGCAATAAGACGGCTGTCTAGGTCTAGGACATTTGATGGTAGCAGTTTCTCCATGACCAAATGACCACCAGTGCTCAGCCACCACTAACCTCGCTGCCAGGACACTGCCGCTTCAGCGACTCCCCCACCCCCAACAAAATATTAACCCCTTGCCCTAAGCGCTAAAACACCTGAAGCTAACCCAAACTTACCCTAAAACTTGCCCGATAGTTAGGGTGACCATTCGTCCAGTTTTTGCCGGGACAGTCCCGTTTTTTTCTGCCCAGTCCCGATTTTTGCTCCGTCCCGGTTTTGTCCCGTTTTTTGTCCCTGGTCCCTGTATTGCGAGGCAGCGGCGGCTGGTAAGTATTTTCTGTGTGTGTGTGTGAATGCTGCCGGGGGGACTGAATGAAGGAGAATGCCGGGGGCGGGACTTAGAATGCCGGCCCGCAGGGGATTGGTCGCAGGCAGGTCAGAGGAAGCCGGGGGCGGGGCTTCCGCTTTGTGCAGAGCACACGTGAGTGTGTCTGTCTTCCTGCTCCTGGCTCCTCTGTGCACGGTCAGTGTCCCCCTTCTGTCCCGGGTCCCAGCCGGGGGGGAAGGGGAGGTGGTAGGGGGGAAGGGGAGGTGGTAGCGGGGGTGCGCCTGCCTTTGTACCACCTCGTACCTTTGCCCCCCCGGCGCTCCCACCTTTGCCCCCCGGCCCCTTGGTGTGGGAGATGGGCTTCGGGTAGTGGTTGCTGCGCGGTCGCGGGCGGTGCAGGGGGAGGCGGGGTGTATCAGTGTGTGTGTATCAGTGTGGGTGTGTGTGTGTGTGTATCAGTGTGTGTGTATCAGTGTGTGTGTGTGTGTGTATCAGTGCGAGGATGGATGATTACAGTCTAATTGTAGACTGAGGAGGAACATACAGAGACAGTAGGAGGAGAGTTCTGGGTAAATGAGTCTGCAGGGGGCTCAAGCTTTATGTCTCATGTGTTTTCATGGAATATCACACAGGTGCTGACTAAGAGGCTTTCTAAACTGTGTCTCTAAATGTCCCATTAATTGTGCGGCTCCCAAATCCTGTGGGGGGGAGGAGAGTTGGTCTTTGCACTAGCTGGAACAAAAAATTGCAACTTCTCGGACTCTTGTCTCTGCGAGTGTGCGCAAAGGGAGGGGAGGGGATGATGAGAGGGGATATTTGCTTGGATTAAATGTGTCACCTTTTACGCTATAGGCCGTGCGCATCTCTTATTTTCTTTATTTATATTTATATATAAAAAACATTTTGGTGTTGTGTTTAAATAAGCCGTCTTTGGTTTACCTTTTATTGAAAACTAATTTCCGAAGCTAAACATTGATTCTTCTCTCCGTGATCAATTCAGCAAAGATCTTGCTTCTCCAGGGTTCAGCAATGGCCGCCTTTTCGTTTACATCAATCCTTTCAGTCATTGTAACTCAGCACGCTCACATGTACCCAGATATACTACGTAACATTATACCCTTGTTCCCGTTTGCAGCTGAAACAGCTGGGAATTCATTGGCAACAACATGATCACAAAAGGACAGTGTTACTAAGATCTTGACTGCTGGAGAGGGTGGAAAGCCTTAGGGTGGACTAGAGAAGGTAGATAGGAGCGGTCAGGTGAGAAAACACCAAATAACTGGCAGGAAGATGCGAGATTTAAAAAAAAACGGATGCTGGAAGTAGGGGTTAACGATAGATACTACACAGCACACGACACAGCACACCACACACACACACACCACAGAACAACACACACAACCACATCCACGACCCACACACGTACACAACCAGCACCACACTATACACACACCATACAACATCATCACACACCGACACACTGTCACAACACCAAAATACCAAATATGATCGTGGGATTGCAGAGGTTATAGAAACAAGAGTGTGGGTCGTCTGAAGCTGAAGGAAAGAGAAAACCAAAGGATACCTAGGGTCTTGGTGTTTTACAGCAGAGAATACAGAACAAGTAAGGGACGGGCCACTGTGTTCTAGTATCCTCCTTTTGTTTTTGTAATTCTCTGTTCCCAGAAGTATTGCTGGATCTCTTTCATTTCCATGCGGACGTCGGCGCCGGCTTGTATGTCAGCGTATGGAAAGAAAAACCAAAATCTTGGAATTCATGCGAGTCTCTCTACGCCTTCCTACCAAGTGCGTGGCCGGTCTAAGCACAGAGCAGACTGGGCAGAGTGACCCTATCTGCATCAAAATCTTAAATGCTTAAGGGACTGATGCATCGATAACTCATCTGAGGACCCGTACGAGCTAGAGAGAGATGAGGGACACGCCCGTGATCTGATTGGTCCAACGTGGTTAACATTAAGTGGACAGACTGGGTCGGCAACCTCCCGTTCACAATGCCGTGCTCTCCCTCACCCTGCCCTTCCGTGCAACTCGCTGGATTTGTGATCGCCGTTGTTGTTGCTGGTCCCCCTGTTGTAACTCAGGAAAGATGCCACCACTGTCCCTGATGTTGTCTCAAGACCAAGATCTGCAGAAAGCAGGAGAGTGTTACCTGTGATCGGAGCACGGTTATTACATTGTGTAGGGTTGGGAGTGCACTCATCCCTCAGCACGTCCCGCCCCGAGGTGCACACGTGGCAGATGCTCTAATCCCAGCGTCGCGACAAACATCACGGACAAAGACAAAAACATCCTCCGAGACAAATAAAACCCAATATGTCCGTCCCCGCTGTACCTTCCCCTTGCGTTCACCTGTGTAGATAATCCCCCCTCGGTCAAACAAAGATGCTAAACCATCGTGAGGTTCCCGGAACCGGAGTCGAATCGTCATCTACGGTAGGACCACGTTGGCTGGAGGTCCGACAGAGTCAGCTGACGGGGCAGATCTTTCATGGGGACACACCAGAACTTTTCGTTCCTGCTATCATAAAGAGAAAGAGGGGGCATTATAGAAGGGGGGGGTGGGCACTGCACACCCCTTCCCTCACTATGTTATTCAACACAGGCCAGTCAATGTTGTTAATATCTTGGGGCAGGAAATAATTTATGTATTAAGCTCTTAATTTGGATTCATTCTTCACCTGTCTGTAATCATCTCTGCGAAGCGCGCGTACACTGTTCAAGCAACTACATAAAAATACAAATTCAAAAAGAGTGAGAGGGGTGCGGAAGGAGGTCCTGCAGACAGGCAATACCTGGCCGAGTGTAACGCGTCGAATGAAGGAGGTCTCGCATATCCAGTATTGCTTTTGCAGTATACAGGTCTGTTTTTAAAAGGCACATTCCCTCCAAAAAAATAGTCTGGGAGTAAAACAGGAAAGAATTGGTCTTTTTATGATAAGCTCTTTCTTCCATCCTCTTTTTATGCTCCCGAATACATTAGGCGGCACATACACACTCAGTGAAAGAAAACGACAGCCATATTCCCTAGTTCCGACAAATGCTTTTAAAATAAATAAACTGCCTTTTGCGGAGGAATGTCATAAGTATAACATTTGATTAATTAACGAAAATGGTTTTGAGAAAAAACACAGTGTAAAGATTGGACCTTAAAACCCTAAAGTGGCTAGAGGTGGCTGCAGTGCCATGGCTAACTCCTAAAACTCTCTGATGCAAATATCGCCATCAGAAATACTCAATTACTGGGAGGATAGGTCAAAGAGAGGGTGGTGTGTCTATTTTATATTAGCAGACAACCTTACAATTTTACTGTTACAATTGTCCCCAAGCCCACCCTTCTTTGAATTCCGAGTTGGGCAAATCTGCCCTCCCTCCTTTTCTAAGCCCATGCTTGCACTCGCTGGCATCTACCGCCTCCCTAAAAAGTCCCTCTACTCCACTGACTGTATCACCCAGTTTCTTCTTGGCTCCATTTCCTCTCTGAATGAGAAAGAGTGAGCTTGCTAGTTCTGGTGGTGATTCAACTTCAATTGGCTTGACCCACAACAACCACAAAATCCAGGTTACAACTCAAGTCACTTAACTATCTCATTTCCCAACCCCAGGACAAACCTGAAATGCATACCATGTCCTTGCTAGATGGATTCTCCCTCAAATCCCAGCAGAACCAATCCTCTGGCATCCTTCCTGCGACATTTTCAGTGACCACTGCAATAGTGTTGACTTGTGTAAGGAAAAGTAAACGCTCCCATTCAGCCCAAAGTTCTCCTCCACTAGAAAATTAGATAGAAACTTTAAAAAACCCCACAACATTTCTTTCTGGATGAACCTTAATCAACGTGCCCCGCACAGAGACGATTTAAATCCGACCCGATCAAAAAAACTCAACGAAAAGAAAACAACAGCTATAAAACACCAGTGGTCTTAAAAAAAAATCCTCTTTGACGACCCCTCCCCCCCACCCGCCTCCACTCCGCACGACCATGCCCCTGGCCCTCGAGACGACCCCACTATCCCACCCTATCCCCCCAGCGGCCACCCCTCCTAGGGCCAACCCCTAGGGCGGAGATTTGTGGATGGCGGCGGCCTCCGGACCCACGCGCCTCCCATGCTTAACCCCCCATAATCCTGGGGCATCGCGACAAGGCTCCCTTCACGATACCTTGCCTCCAGCTCGCCTTGTGTGCACCGTCACCACTGCCTACACGCCTTAGACTCGAAAGAAAAAAAAACTAACAACGGACCATTAAGTCCCCAATAGCGAACACCATAAATTCCACCCTGGCGCCCAATAACCCCCTCCCCCTCGCCCCCCCCTACTCACCCGCCCCTGGCTCCATCACAAATGCTCCCCGTGACACGCCCCTGACGCCCCTGCCCCCCCCCCCCCCCCAACCTGAGTGCGCTCATATGACACGAGGTCTAAACTCTTGAAGCTCTTCTCCACTAGGCGATAAGGGTCGGGAAGCGTAAACGTTTGGGTTCCCTGCCTTATAGACTTACCAGCTCGGGAAACTTGGGAGCGCAACCCCAGAGGGAATGGGGAGAGATCTCAATCTGCATGGAGCCTGGCGGGCAGTTCGAGACCTCCAGTTTAATGCCTGGATCGCAAGCACTGAACTATACTAAGCCGTCAACGGTCTTGTGTTCGCGCAGGCAACTGGACAAATTACGCTGCTGGGGGATACTACAACGCGTACATGATCCTGGACTGACGTCCTATGTCCGCTCCAGAAACCGATCGAAGTACGTGGGGAGCATCGCTAAATGAGCGCTCCTGCCTTAAACAATCGGCAAGAACTCCGACCATCATGGGATACCTGTGAAATAAGCTAAGGATAGCTCACTCCCTGAAAAAAAATCCCCCCACCCCCCCTTGTCAAACTATTCAATGACGACTGCGGCGGCATGCTGTGCTACTAATGAACGCAAGCAGCCAAACGCACACACTATATACTCTGTACACATCTCCCTCCACAATGCAAACCCCACTACTTCAATGTTCATAGATCTTCAGCTCCTACCACATAACCAATAGGAATATCACTAGGGGAATGACTCAAACAACCCTTCTACATCAAACTAGCGCATGTGGCCATGACTTACTGCATTGTGGGGTGCTAGTACCTTGTTATGAACGCAACCAACACCTCAGTCGACTATAAAGGCCCCACCTTCCAAAGGCCACAATTCAATTCATAAGAGTTCCAACGCTGTACAACAGCAGTCAATTGACTGACTACTTCACTCTAATTCAGCTGCTCCGCCATGCAAACCATTGCATGTCCAACTATCGCTCATCTCCCCGGAACCTGGCAAACTGCCAAGTTGTCACCAATCTTCAAAGGGGACCAAAAACACTGTCTCAAATACAGCCAATCTCTCTTGCGTCCAATACATCCAAATCAGAGAAAAAAATGTGGTTCCTACCAATTAAGCGATACTGATATACCAAGACAAAAATTTCCCAAGTTTCCCAATTCCAATCTGGCTTGCCCAGCCCCACACACGCCATGGTAACTCCCTGCTAAAAGTTTGTCAATGAGATCCAGTGTGGATTGGAACAACTACCTGTGCAATATCCTAGACTTTGCAAAGTGCCATTCACTACTGTTGACCAGCTATCTGCGTTAAACTCGCCAGTGTTCTGAAATCGGGAAGCATCTTAAAAACTGGTTGCATCCTAATATCGGTAGATCCCAACCATGTGTCTATTCAGGCTCTAACGCCAACCCCTTTGGGATTATACCTGTGGTTGTCCCTCAAGGCTCTGTGCTGGGCAACTTCTCTTCTCAGGTTCAATCAATGGATCTTCATACAGTTATAAGGGAGCTTCAATACAACCATGTATGCAGATGACCATACCTATATGCACACAGGCCGTTAGCCAGCCTCTCCGACCTTGAAACACATACGTTCAGGTCTGCTTTTTTTTGATGACTATGAAAATTGGATTTCCCAAAACAAACTGTTTTCTAAACACGACAAGACTGTACAATGGATTTGTGAGAACCAGGCCTTAAATTTTTAAAGCTTCCAGTGACCGAGTGCCAGTCAAAACCAACGCTACACCACCTAACGCCTAAAGTTTTAATGTTGGGCATATGGTTATGACTCCCATTTAACATTCGGGATGCACATGTGATGACCGCTGACATCCAAAACACTATGCCAAACATTAGTGTTAACGTTTCAGGATAAATCTTCCTATGTCTGCTGGTCAAAAAGCTAGTATCCACAGGCAGATGCCAAGCAAATAATCGGAACTATGGGGACAAGTAGTATACGACTCCCGCACCCCAAACCCACCTTCCACAACTTGACGGTACCCTCTAGCAATTAATATGCTGTTTTTTCTCCATGCAACTACAAACACACACTCACTGCGAAATGCTCAAAAATTAGATTGTGCTCACTTGATTCTAGGCAACAAAATTCTCACCTTTCCGTCTTGCCTTCAAATAATTTCTGGGCGAGCTACCCGTTCTATCTGAACAAGCTCCTCAAACCTCCTACCACATGCAGCCTATTCCACTGCTGAAGATCTGACTCCCAAAGAACTGTCATGGTCACCAAAGTCAACAAAGTATCCGGGCCGCCCTCTTACCGTGCACCCCACAAAACCTGGGAACAATCTACTGGAGACTCCTCACAGACCGCCACCAGCAGGCGAAATTCATTTCATAAAAACTAAAGCTGTGTCTCTCACATTTTAATCTGTTGTTTTCTGTAACTGTTTACATACACCTATAATATATATTATCTCTAACTTGCCTGCGGTGAGTTGATGGCGGCGCGTTCATGCTGCGTGGTGGAAACCAGCAGAGAACTCAAAAAATTATAGGTATAGATTGGAGGACAAAAAAAATGTAACCTAGCATAGTCCAGGTTAAAATACAAAAAGATACATGCAACCTGAACATACCGCAAACAACCTCCTTACGTCTCCAAGGGCTCCCCACTTACCACTGGGTGTTGGTTGTAAGATATTTCAGGCAAGGAACTTTTCTTCATGTTTGCTTTTCTCTCTCTGATTGCCATGACGTCTCCTATTATTACTGGTCTGTCACAGCATGGTTCTATCATGTATGTGTTGCTATACAAATAAGAAATCTACACACATCGTCCGTGCTCTCTCTCTCTCTCTTCCCTACTACTGTCTTACTTACTGATACTCGGGGGGGGTGGGATACTGGACTTTGAGGATGGGGAGGGATAAATCGGAAATCGCTGGTCGCAGTCCCTCCGGCCAGGATGTCCACAGAGACACCAATATTATCGGTGGGAGAGCTCTCACCAATTGTGTCGTCCTGCTCCAGCTGCAAGGACACAACGGGAGCAAGAAAGTTACCCGTTCTCTTTAACCCTCGTTGTTGTCTCGTGGTCGCCACACGAGTTCCACAGCTAAAAAGGCTAAGATGAACGTGTTGGTTCACCAGGAGCAACAGACATCAGACCATGCCTGAATATTCAACGTAAATTGAAATACTTCTGAGTTTAGTGGGACTGCAAACAGGGAGATCTCTGAAATTTAAGAGCAGCTTCTTGGAATCGAAATACAGTATCGGATTCAATCCAGAGGATGCGAGCAGGTCATAACAGTAATAAGTCCTACCAGTGAGACTCGTGACATTCGGTGTGGTTGTCGCTTCCTACCCTCAGCACAGACTACTCACCAGAGCGAGCACACACAGGGTGGATGTGTGGCCGCTGATAATCTAGCAATGCCCCACCTCGTTGTAAGAAGTCCCAGATGTACGATCGGGGCCGTCGTTACAAAGCCCACACAAGAAGGTCCCTCCACCTCATTGAGGTGCAGGTGAGGGCCATGACTAATACAGTCCAAGGTGCCATCGGCCTCCTGCCCGGCACCACAGGGGAGAAAAACATCATTAGAAACTTGGTGTATACAGATACTTAGCATAGGTAGTGGTTAGGAACAATTCAGGAGCTTGGTAATCAAATCTCAGACATTTGAAACAAGGGTTAAGGCCACCTCAGATCGTGCGAATTGGACATTTCATACAGAAAGCAAAAAAGAGTACACACACAGGATTTGAATCCCTTATGTAGAGTGATCCAACTGCTCTTAAAAACCCCTACCACGGTATTCTCCAAAACATCAAGCGATGTACCCGCCCTTGCCAAGTACCCTTTATTATTGACACTGAAACATGCGTTCAAAAATTGCTTCTCTGGCATTTTAAAATGCCGTAACATCTATAAACCTTACATATAAAAAAATTTTGTTTTTTCAAAAAACATCACCACAAAAGTGGATAAAAACGTCCCTGAGCTTTGGGAGGAATTACACTGGGCACGTCACAGTGCTTCCGAGGCGATGCCTATCCAGCCCACGTACAACGCACAGAACCGAAAGATAAGCACAAATTACCGCCGCCGTGCTTGTTGGGGTATTTAAACTCACACTCGGTTAGTTCTGCCCCAAAGGATGTCTCAACGACGAAACACAAAAAAGAGAAGAGTGGAGAGTTATGTCATCTAACGTGCAAACATTGATGGGTATATGACCAGAGACCAAGCACGCGCACACAACTGTCAGAGACCCAGGCACCCGCACACCAACTATACAGATAGAACAATGCAAATAAACCTTCACATAGTGTGTGCATATATAACACACAAATTAAATACTTATACCAGATGGTATGAATCATTGTATGTGTGACATATACACTGCATTTGGTAAATAATACAATATATATATTTTTTCTTTATATACAACACACAATGTTGCATAAGAGAGTAGTATTCATAGAAAACGTGGCCAATAATACAACAGACCGCACACTTATGGCTGTAAGTCCCATTATGTCTCCTATTGATTTTGTCAAAGGTACCTATGCTGTGAAGCAAAATCTGTCATGACATCCAATCCTTTGGGGTTGTAAATAAATTGTGCTTTTATATTATCATAAGATTAGAAGCAACATACATGCACAATGACAGATATTAATTGTTGCTTAGGTTTAAGAAACATAACCATCAAAAAAGACAGTGTTTGTGTAGTGTGTGTGATGTGTTTTTTGTGTTTATGTATGTGTGTGTACATTTGTGTTGGTGTTGGTATATTATGTGTTTGTAATAATACCGTCACATAGTGAAAGTATCTGTCAGTGTGGGTAGGAAGTGATTTGGATACAGGATGTCTGCCCTCTACCGACCCGGTCTCCCCTCACCGAAGCAGCTGTCCAGGTTCATGGCTCCGGTCTTCAATACAACAGAAAACCGAGGTCCACTCTCCGGGGTCTGTCCGACCCAGCGGCGTTAGGCGGGCACCGTGTTACGACACCCCCAGAAGCGGGGGCAGCTCGTGGCCAACGGGGAGGGGATCGAGAATTCGTGCCGGTATGACGGACGGCGGCACGGACACCCTGGGGACTTAGACACGGCGGGCGCCGCGGACAGCCTGCCGGCTACGGACAGGCAGCCAAATTGGGGTGCAGCGCTTAAAGATAGTCTGGGGAGTCTCTGCTCGGCGACAGAACAGGTTCCGGGGTGGGTGTGAGTTAGACGGGAGACTTGTATGGGAACCAGTATAGTAACGGTGTTATTACTCAGGCCGCTCTCTCACTGGACCTCCCGTTTCTGTAGCTGAAAGCAAAGCGGGAGTTATAGATCAATTCCTCGCAGCCAAGGCGCTCCACTCACTCACTCGCTGGGGAACAAGTCTTATGGAAGGCAGTGTCACTTTCCGATAGTATCACACATTGGAAGGCAGTGTCACTCAGTATCAAACATTAAGCCAGTGTCACTCAGGCTAGTATCCACACATGGAAGCAGTGTCACTCATAATAGTAATCAACACATTGGAAGAGGATGCAGTGTCACTACATGGAGCGTGTCTCGTAATCCACATGTGAAGGTGCAGGGTACATCGGAAAGTATCACACATTGAAGGCAGTGTCACTCAGGATAGTATCCACATTGAAGGCAGTGTTGAGTATACAGGACACTCAGGATAGTCTCATACATTGGAAAGGGCAGTGTCACCTCTAGTATCACACATTGGAGAGGCACGTGTCACTCAGTGATGAGTATCACACATTGGAAGGCAGGGTCACTCAGTAGGATCAGTATCACAACATTGGAATGGCAGTGTACTCCAGGATAGTAGTCGTGTACACATTGAAGGCGTGTTCACTCAGAGGATAGATCACACATTGGAAGGCCAGCTGTCACTCCGGATAGTATCCATACATTGGAATGGGCTCAGTGTCACTCAGAGCGATAGTATCACACATTGGAAGAGTCAGTGTCACTCAGACTAAATGTCACTCAGAGGAAGGCACGTGTCACTCAGGATAGTATCACACATTGGAAGGCATGTGACTCAGGATAGTATCACACATTGCGAAAGCAGTGGACTCAGCGAGGAGTATCACTCATTGGGAAGGCAGTGTCACGTCAGAGGAGAGTATCACTCATTGGAAGGCAGTGTCACTCAGGATAGTATCACACATTGGAAGCAGTCACTCAGATAGTATCACTCATTCGAAGGCAGTGTCACTCAGGGAGTATTACACTCATTCGAAGGCAGTGTCAATCAAGACTAATGTTCACTTAGGGTTGCCAGGTGTGTAGTATTGAACCGGACTGTCCAGTATTTGAACACTCTGTCCAGTAAAAAAACGAGAGGCAATACTGGTGAGTATGTTACCGTTATTACCTGTAGTGGACACATGGACCTGACCGGCTTGGGGGGGCGTGGGTGAGGGGGGGGGGGGCTGTGGGATTTCCCAGAGCAGGGCTGTTTGCTAGGGAGCAGGGCAGCTTCCTCCATTCTGATTGGCTCGCGTTGGGTGGAGCCAAGAAGGAGAGGAGGAAACAGCATGGAGCGGAGAGGGATGTGTCTTCTCGAGCCATCGCACCTTTCACCATTGTGTCCAGTATTTTTTGGAGAAGCCACCTGGCAATCCTAGTGTCACTCGGATAATAGTGTCACACTTGGAAGTCTGTGTCAGTGGATTAGTGTCAACTTGGAAGTCAGCTAGTCTGTCAGTGAATAATAGTGTCACATTTGAAGTCATATCAGTGTGATACCTTTAATAGCTAGAGTCAACTTCACTGAAAAAGGGATCTTTGTTGTCCTAAAAGCTTGCAACTCTTTTTAATCCCGAGTTATAAAGGTCTAACTTCTACCCTCCTTTGTTTGTCAATGGAAGGCGTGTAATTTATTAAATAGGGTCAGTAACTGAAAAGGCACCATCACTTGAGGTTATCATAGTCCATATGAAAAAAAATTACACAACAAAGCAACCAGCCGCATGCTTGAGTGATGAGCTTTGGCTTTCAATTCACACAGGCGGGTCGACGTTCCTGGACATTTTTTAGTTATTTAAAAATTCCTCCTGACGACCTTCAATCAAAAAAGCCGGGCATGTCCAGGAAGAACGGATCCGAATACAGGTAGTCCTCGCTATCAACGTTAACTTATAACGAATGGCATATCCAACGCTTTACAATGCAACCCTATGGGCCGCTTATCCGACTCACGCCAGTATTAACATGGGACTCATTACTAAGTCGGTGTCACCGTCCAAACACTACTTCCAGAAGGGATTCCGTTGGATGACGAGGACTCGTAACCCTAGTTAGAGAATATGCACTCATTGACGAAGCTCCTCATTCACATGGAGTGATTACGATTAGAAGTTCCATCACTGCAGACATCTATATCCTCTCTCCGTGAAATAGCTTAGGTCATGTTATCGGTCACTGCAGTTTGTATCTTACCATGCAGTAATTACAGATATTCACTTTTTCTGTGTGGGTGGTGAACAGTAAGTAAGAGGTGTACATGTGCTCTTGCAAAAATCTTGGAGTAAAAGGTGTTTGAAGACATATGAAACAATGAAACATTTTTCACAAATTTCCACCCCGAATTTTAGCAAACCTCAGTGTACTAAAGGGCCTTGTGAGCCTTGACATTGTTTTTTTTTTATAATAAGATTTATTACATTTTCAATAGTAAAATGGGGGTACAGAACTCAAAAGAAAGGGAGGGGAGAGGGATATGCGGATTAATGACCAGAAAATGATGCATAATAAAACTAGTAAATGAAAACAATGTTGACTCTTTCTCTTGCTTCCAGGCCTTCTGGTGGCAGTCAATATGAGCTAGAGCTTATTTTCGTTTCGTTTATTCCAAGCTGTCCACCTGGTTTTGCACAATAGTGCTGAGCGACCGGACGTGATCTAGTGAAAGGTAACTTCAAGGACCCTTTTATCATGTGTTAGTTGAAGCTTCCCATAGTCTTATGATTGGGGTATTTTGCGCCCTATGCACCAAATGTGGAAGGAACCCTGCTGTCACAACGCGTGAGGCCCTAAACAGACTGAAAGAGACACTTCTAAGGGGGTAAGTATTCAGAGATGGGCTTTCCGATGCTTGAGACCACCCCCTGCAAGTAATACACTGATTGGGCATTTCATCAATAACACAAATAGAGAACTTTGCAACCCCTCAGAACCCTCCCATTCTTCTGTGTAGCTTCTCTCCTAGATCCTCCTTCCATCTTGACATGAAGTTGGGTTGATTACTGTGACTGCTTCTGAGAATATTTGATACATTATTGAGATAAACCTTTGA
Organism: Ascaphus truei; assembly: GCA_036426205.1. Lineage (NCBI taxonomy): Eukaryota > Metazoa > Chordata > Amphibia > Anura > Ascaphidae > Ascaphus > Ascaphus truei. Next base: position 68,444 of record WSYH01000156.1, read on the forward strand.
GAACGTCGTTTGCCAGAGTTCATTTAGTCAGCGATTGCGGGAAATATGCACAGGAGGCAGGTTCTAATAATCTTCTAAAGGAAGTTGAATGGTGCAGCCCTATTGACTTTAGCACTGCATCAAAGCTTTTTAATTCCATTTCTTCCTAAGATTATGACCTCTGGATTCCCCTCCCCCCCCCTACTCCATTCATTGAAGCTCTTAGGAGACAACAGGAGGAAAATCAGGATTTTCATATAGGAGGTAACATCTGGAGCATTCGGATAGGTCAGTTTGTGCTTACATCTAGATGAATCCCACATTTTAGAGTGCGAGTTGGCCATCAGGGGAACCAGTTGTTTGGGTTCGATCAGGTTTAGGAAACCATAGCATCATATCTACCCTGGAATGTGAAAGTGCAGATTCAATCGCCCCCCACCCCCCCCCCCCCCCCCCCCCCCCATTTCTTAATTTTTTTTTTTTTTTTTTTTAATGCCAGTGAGTCAAATGGCTAAGGTGAGCTGCTTTATAGTACAAAGCAGGTGTGGTAAGGCTAGGCCTCCTCTTAGCGTAGATGATTGGTAAGAGAAGGAGTTTAATCATCATTTTTTTTTTTTTTTTCAAATGAATTTTAGAGATCTGTCATAATTCCAGTATACGTACCTTTGATTTGAACTGGGAAGGTGTGGAACAGGTATGGTATTCTTGGCAGAAATTCATCTTCACTGAAATTGACTCTGCTATCCAGAGATATGATACCTGGACCATTCCTCTATGTCTCCTCTCAAATGTCTCAAGATTGAGGGATAATTAGCCGATAGTATATGGGTTTATTGTGTCGTTGGTTGTGAGAAAAAATGCCAAGGTACCTTATAGACTGGGGTTTCCACTTCAAGTAAAAAATTATAGGCGTTTTATGTGTGTTGTGGCAGTATGTTATATTCAGGGGTCAGGACATATTGTTATTTTAAATCTGCATTTAAAAAAACAATTCTAATCTTAAACATAGATTTGGTAAGGAGGTCAAAGTAGCTAGTGTTAGCAGGATATCTCTGTGTACAGCGACAGTTTGTATGTCTTCTGCGCTGTATCACTTGCTAATGCAACACAGAAATCGGTGAGAGGGGACGCCTTGCTATGTGCCATTCTTGATCCATTATGGTATCAGTCAGCATGTTTAAGATACAAACCTTTGTCTGTTAGGGTTTTGGTACAGATAAAAAACATTTTAAAGCTACCCATCCGAGAGGCCAACAACTCCCAATTGTCTCAAACATGTATCCCCAGTCAATATGGTCAAAGCCTCATCTGCATCTAGGGAGATGGCATGCGTTTAGCTATTGAATCAGGTTTTATATGCCATCCTTGTTATCTGAGGCTTGACGCCCTGGTAGTAACCCCAACCTGATCAGCGCCATCAGTTGGGTGTAGAGGTAGAATAGAAATACATGGGTTCATATTGTAGGATGGGGAATGTGAAATCATTATTGATAACGAGATTGATTTGTAACTTACAGCAGATCTTTACCTTCCATATAATCTCAGATCTAGCATCGATGGTAGAAATGGTTTCCCTCTATCACTAGTTTTAAAAGGTGTGCTTTTTTTTTTGTTTTTTTTAATGTGGGATAATTTTTGTATGAATGATTGGATAAATATGGGGGCCTTGGGATGTGTCAGCCTTTTATAGTTTTAGTATTTCCTCCTCTTGAGATGATGTTTTTATTTCATACAGGGGTAGTCAGGGTCGCCACAATAAATCATGGGCCCCAGACAAATGAAAGGAAGCAGTGTCCCCCCCCCCCGCCGCAAAATTTGAACAATCCCAGCAATACATTAAAAAAAATCACCACCCCCACCCCCCCAATACATATACAAATATACCCACCCCCCCAAACATCTAAAAAATACACCCCAATACATATAAAATCAGGCTTACCTTGGGGATGATATTAGGTCAAGGCGGTGGCTGGCAGGGGGGGGGGGGGAGTGTGCGATGGCGGCGGTGCTGTGCGGGGGCGGTGGCTGTGGTGCTGTGGGGCACGACAGCTGGTGGTGGTGCTGGCTGCAGGGGGGGGGGGGGGTGCGGGGGCGGGTGGCGGGGCTGGGTGCTGTCAGCTGGGGGAGGGCGAGGGGCGTTGGCTGGCGGGACTGCGGGGGTTCCCGGCAGCAGCCTCACCAGCAGTGCCACCGGCCCTGCCCACTGCAGGCATCTGTCTGTTCCACGTGGCTGGTCACGCATGCTGGCCAGGCCTCCCTATCACACCGCGCATGCCGGAAGTACCCCAGCTGACTTCCGGCTTGCCTCAGAGAGACACCGCACTGGTTTTTTTTTAAATTAAATTAACTGGTCCCGCTGCACAGGGAGCCCGGGCGGCCGGGCCCTGACCCACAGGGCCCAGGACGCCAACACCGGCAGTCCCCTCCTGTTGGCGGCCCTGGGGTGGTAGTCTTGGCAAACCTTTTTTTTAAGTTAGTTTCGACACAACGATCCCGTCCCTAGACAATATATAGAAGTTTGTGCATTCATTTGCTATTAATGGCAGGTTGGACTTTGTAGTATCCATTTCCCTTTCTAATACATTGTATCCCGATTGTCCTCTTGTGTCAACCAACAACTCTCCGTTATTAGCCTTTTCCTCGACTTGTCCACTTTATCCGATAGACACAACTCAGCTTTCCCTCCCCCCGAGACGTTAGTTGTTTTGATAGCTCAGAACGGCTTTGCTTATTACGCTCTCTCACCTTGTTCCATTTCGGCTCGGGCCTGACCGCTCTTTTTTCCTGTATGCTGCATATATAGGAGTGTTTGCCTCTAATCACTGCCTGATGGGCATCCCACAATGTGAAGGGCGAGTTTGAAAAGATTGCTTATTTCACTAACCACCTGTGACCGTACCTCTGGGATCTTCGATTGACGAAGGTGCTGAGGGATATCCTTAAAACCAGGACTGGAGTTGACCACCACTGAACTGGGACGATGGGACTGAACAGCGGGCCGCAATGTAACTTCGTGTAATCGATGTCGGGCCCTAAAGGAAGTGCGCCCTAGAGTAGGATTATTAGTTTGTTGTGTCTGTCCGTGGCCTAGTTTTTATAGCTCAGGAAGTTCCCAGGGAAATTGTCTCGAGAGTTGTTTATTTATTTGTAACCACTTTGTGCATTTAACGCAACATACACTCCAGTTTCATTTGCGAACATATACAAATGCAATCCTTTTACAATCTGAAGTTATAGTACAATTCTACACCACTGTCCTTCTGAGCTTTACGTTGTTGCTGCAACCGTACATAACAAAATACAACTTTGCAGTGTACAAGCATGCTAAAAAACCCTGTGTGGGATAATAGGTATACATATTTAAATGGAAAGGTATAATAGGAATAAACACATTTAAACTGTAAGGCATCGAAAGAGAGACAATATGAGTTGCCTTATCAGGATAAATCCTGCCGGTCTTGGTGATAGTCTGGGCCCCATCCAATCCAGCGGGGTCTGGAAGGGCTCTTCCTAGAGACAGACTGGGGGTGGCGTTGCGTTGGCCAAGGCTCAGGTTGCCTTCGTCTCACTTATATTCTAAGTAGATGATATGCCTGCCTACTCCACAGCGGTCGTAGTGTAATGGGCGTGGTCTGCGTGTCTGGATTGGGAGGCTCCAATCCCATCTGTTCGAGAAACTCCGGCTACTTTCTCTGAGCGCTCCGGGAGGGCACTGCACTCTATTTTAGATGCAATAAGACGGCTGTCTAGGTCTAGGACATTTGATGGTAGCAGTTTCTCTCCATGACCAAATGACCACCATTGCTCAGCCACCCACTAACCTCGCTGCCAGGACACAACTGCCGCTCAAGACTTCCCCCCGACCCCCAAAACCAAAATTAACCCCCTTGCCCTCTAAGCGCTAAAACACCCTGAAGCTAACCCAAACTTACCCTAAACTTGCCCAGATAGTAGGGTGACCATTCGTCCCAGTTTTTGCCGGGACAGTCCCGTTTTTTTTCTGCCATTCCCGATTTTTGCTAGTCCCGGTTTTGTACCGCTTTTTTTGTCGTCCTGGTCCCTGATGATTTCTCGGTAGAGGGGTGTTGATAGTAATTGTGTTGTGGTGTGTGTGAATGACTGACCGGGGGGAACCGACATAGCAGGAGAATGCCGTCTGGACGGGGACTTAGAATGGGGCACAGAGGGATTGGTTAGTCGCAGAGGCAGGTACAGGACAGACCGGGGGCTCGGTGTGACTTCGCTGCGTTGTGACAGAGCACACTGAGTGTTGCGTTGTTCCTGTAACTGGCTTCTACTGTGTGCACGGTACAGTGTCACCCCTTATGTACCCGGCGTACCAGACCGGGGGGGAGGAAGGGGAGGGTGGTGGTAGGGGTGGAAGGGGATCGGTGGTACGGGGGTGCGCGCTGCCTTTGTACCACCTCGTACCTTCTGCCCCCCCGGCGCTCCCACCTTTGGCCCCCCGGCCCATCTTGGTGTGGGAGATGGGCTTCGGGGGGTAGGTGCGGGGGAAGACGATACGGTCCCCCGTGCACGGCGGTGAGGGGAAGGGCGCGATAGGGGGGAGCGCGGGGGTGGCAGAAGTGTGGTGGTATAAGTGTGGCGGGTGTGTGGGTGTGTTGGACGAAGTTGTGGGCTGTGTGTATTGTAGCGTGTGTGTGACTATGTGGTGTGTATAACGTGTGGGGGTCTGTACTGGTGGTGGGGCGTATAGTGGGGGCGTGTGGTGTGGTGGATAACGTGGGCGTGTGTGTGTGTGTATAAGTGGGTAGTGTGTTGTGTGTGTATAAGGGGGGTCGTGTGCTGGAGTGTGTGATAAGTGGCGCGGTACGGCCCGTCTGGGGGTGGAGCGTAGAAGATCTTGTGCGCTTTAGGCAGGGTAGGTGGTGATTGCGTTTGGGGTAGACAGGGGCGGGGTGACATTCCAGGCGGGGAGGCGACTGCGGGCGGTGGGTGGGGAAGTGGGGGGTGGGGTGGGGGAAGAAGGGGGGGGGGGGGGTTGGGTGGGAGACGGGTGGCGCGTCTTGGCGTTCTACTTCCTTCTGCCTCTCGGTTGTCTGTGTAGTCCTGGCTGGGACGGGGTGGCCGATGTGGTGTGTAGGGGAGTGGGGGGGGGTTGCGGCTTTCTCGGGGGTTTTGATGTGGGTGTATCAGTGGGGGGGTAGTGTGGTGTATCGTGGGGGGTGTGTGTGTATAGGGTGTTTGTGTATAGTGAGGGGAGTGTGTGTGGGTATAGTGGGGGAGTTGTTGTGTGTATCAGTGGGGTGTGTGTGTACTGAGGGGGAGTGCTGGGTAGTCAGCTGGTGTTGTGTTTTTCAAGGTGGGTGGGGGTGCGCTGGGTGTAGTTCATGTGTGGTGTCGTGGGGGGTTGTGTGTGGTAGTGGTGGGTGTGGGCGTGTGGTGGTGGTCCCCTCCATCACCCTCCCCCCTTCACCCTTGTCTTCTCCCCCCTCCATCACCCACCGTCTCCCTCATCACACATGTCCAACCCATCCGTGGAATAATACGTCCCCCTCACATCCGTGTCTCAACTCACCCTCCCTGTCTCCCCTAACTGCCGTCTATACGTAAACGAAGTAAGTAACCTACCTGTTTTCTTCCAGATCTGACTCAAGTTCACACGGGGAGAGGACACGGAAGCAGGTTAGCGGGAAACACCTCCCCTCCGTATAGTTCCTTGAGGGACATGCGATCAAGGTAAGATCCCAGGCGGGATTCTGCTTAGAAATTATGAAGAGGGGGCATCCAGACACTGCTTAAGGGGATCAGAATATTCACATCTGGGTTTTTTTTTTGTTCGATTAGTGAGGTGTACACACACACACACACACACACCACACACTCTCTCTCTCTCTCTAATGGTAGTAAAGTATAAGTGTACTACAATAAATAAACTGTTATATAAAAAAAAAAAAAGTGTCCCGGTTTTATTTCAAAATCTCGGTCAACTCCCTATACACTATAGTAGACGCAGCGCAGGCAGCAGAGGTTCAAGCGGCTGCGTGTGGCTGAAATACATCGAACACCGGTGGAGACTTGTCACGGAGACCCATAACCGCACATCCGTTCTCCCGCAAGAGCTTGGTGACTTGCATGCATGAGCGGGCTTGCTTTGTATCAGTCGATGGTCGGACCCAGGTCCATTGTACAAAGAAAAAAAAAAAAAAAAAAAAAAAATGGGTGCCTTTGCCCCCACAGTGCCCATCATTCTCTCTAGGCTAGGGCGAGGAGTGCTTCTTTGTTTGTGTTGGAACCTCACCACCAGGCCCGCCTTTGGGTTTTCCCCCATGCCATTGCAGTCTACCTTTACTCCAGCACAGATCTGTGATTTTAAGCCTAGGAGCAGCGCACCAACTCCAGTACCTCGAGGGCCGCAAGACAGGCCATGGTTATTCAGTCTCGATATATCTCGTATCCCTACTTCAGCACAGCTGGCTCAATCAGTGGCTCAGTATGACTGAACCACTAATTGAGCCAGCTGTGCGGAAGTAGGGATATCCTGAAAACCTGGCCTGTTGCGGCCCTCGAGGATTGGAGTTGTGGAGGCCTGACCTAGAGCCTTTAAATCTGCCTTAACATTTCCTTTAATTCACTTTGCAGCTCCTGTTGAAGCAGGTTTTTTTTTTATGTTGCTGTACAAATCCTATGTCCCTTTTGGAAGTGACTTGGAGGGAGGGAGCATGCCAGTCAGTGAGAGCGTGTGTTGATCTTGACTCCACTTGTGTGTATGTGAAATAAGTAACTAGCAACAGTCCTCTACTTAATGAGTTTAATGATAAATTGCACAGTACAGTGTTAAGTCTAAATATTTTACAGGTATTTAGAATATAAAAAAAACATCACCGACAGCGGCAGTCTCATAAAATACACATTTACAGCCGGGAGAAGAATTAGTGTTCTGGGAGGGGAGAGAGGCAACACGAAACAAACAAAAAGAAAGCACATGGTGAGAATCTTTAACCCCTTCACTGCCGGAGAGGCATGCAAAACATAAGGGCGTTTTACCCTTCCATCGACAGATTAACAGCATGGAGTGTTTCGAGCCCTTTGGGAAATGAACATGTGGCAACCTATAGCAGTACTAAGTCACTACACACATCCAGTCCTCAAGGGCCACCAACAAATCAAGTTATCAGTATACCCCTGCTTCAGCACAGGTGGCTCAGTTGAAGACTGCACCACCTGTGCTGAAGCAGGGATACCCTGAAAACCTGACCCGGTGGTGGTCCTTGAGGACTGGAGTCGGCCATCCCTGCTCTATAATATGTATTCTACTTTGAGATCACATCTTTCTAAAAATGCCATGATTTCTCCCCTGTGCTCTACCCACCACAACACCAGCAGAGAAAAGGTGGCAGGCCTGGCAAAGGTCTGCATTAGATGGACTTGTTTGGAGAGATGACAAACGACCGAGCAGTACTGCAGTGTATACAGCTTCTAATGATTAGGATATAGTGCAGTATGTTCATTTTAAGAGGTGGAGGATGCATTCAGACCACAAACCTATCACCTAAACACTGGGCAGCCCCTACATAAGGGAGCTCCACAGTTGCTCACTGAGGGACATTTCCCCCAACACCTCCCCTACACTCAAAGTGAGTATAGTAGGGAGAAGCTCCTCTCTTACTGCATCTGAAGAAGTGCTCACTCCCCCTCTTGCAGCTGTGACGTGCTTCAGTTTTAGGGAGCTGGGTTAGAGTCTGTGTGTGGGGACAGCGTGGGAAGAAGATGGCAAAAGTGCAAGTCTTAATGTAGGAGAGGTTGCTTTATACAGGGAACACAGCTGTGACATCCCTCATTGAAAGTGCAATGTATATATACACACGTAAACACATACGTAATAGGCAAAGCAATAAACGAAGCTGCAGTAGAAGGCCGCCTCCCCCTTTATACGTATATATTTATATGCTGTGCTGCAATGCTCTGCAAGCCCGACTGGCAGCAAAAAGGTGAAGAATTGTAAACATTCAATGCTCTCAGATCCTTCCTGTCTAGCACAGGTTCCTGCTTCTAAATTTGCAGATTGCTGACCCCCTCTTAAAATTGATCGTGCTTCATTGTATAGGGAGGGAAGGGGGCGTGCTTCATTGTATAGGGAGGGAAGGGGGCGTGCTTCATTTTATAGGTAGGGAAGGGGGCGTGCTTCATTGTATAGGGAGGGAAGGGGGCGTGCTTCATTGTATAGGGAGGGAAGGCAGCGTGCTTCATTGTATAGGAGGGAAGGGGGCGTGCTTCATTGTATAGGGAGTGAAGGGGGCGTGCTTCATTGTATAGGGGGGAAGGGGGTGTGCTTCATTGTATAGGAGGGCAGGAATAATATTATTATTATTTTTTTTAAAAGACCCAGAAAATTGGTGTGATTAAATCATGGGTGGCCAACTCCAGTCCTCAAGGACCACCAACAGGTCAGGTTTTCAGGATATCCCAGCTTCAGCACCAGTGGCTCAGTCAATGACTGCACAACCTGTGCTTAAGCATAGATATCCTGAAAATCTGGCCCTTAAGGACTGGAGTTGGCCACCCCTAGATTCAATAGTTAGATTGCTAGTGAGGATTGGGAGAGATGACAAACGGGAGCATGTTGTATGTGAGCTTTAAATTCATCTCACCCAAAAAAAGGTTTTGGGTTTTTTCTAACCTCATTGCTGCCAGGTGGCCTCACAACACGTATTGTGCCAGCCCCAAAAGGGTTAATGAGAAAACACATTCTGAAATACACCTGTAGGGCATCAAGACACCGGCATGTCTGCACAGGAAGTGACCAGGACATCTCACCAGTTGTTCAACGGACAGGAAGTGTACGTCGAGGGTTTGTCCGATAAACAAGTGATGGTGGATTACAGTAAAAACAAATGGCGACTTTCAAATCCTATTACAAAGATGTAAACGCATTGAAAAATCGCGAATACTGCGGCTTACACATACGTTCTATTATAATGTTATCAGACAAGGTGGTCTCCTCGCAGGGAGTGTTCACGGATAACAGATCGTGCATCTATACAACCAAGGAGCTAAATGTAATGCTTTATAACACTGATAGGGCATAGGAAGGGTGGGTGAAACGCTGCATTTATTCAGGACTATTATAGATCTTGCGCATTTTTAAGGCAGGGTTTTTAAAGTCAACACTGACAGTGCTCCTCCATAAAAGCTCAGAACCAACATGAACAAGATGACAATATTATGTCTAGTAAAATAAAACCCATTAGTGTCATGCATTTGTGAATTCTTGTTTGCACCGCCCCTTTTCTTGTAGCTGGAGCCATTTAGCGTCAGCAAATAAAGAGAACAAATCTATTGTATCTGCCATCACAGTCTCCATGGGTAATGAATCCCACACTGTAACTGCCCTTACTGTAAAGAACCCTTTCCTATGTTGCTCGTGAAATCCCCTTTCCTCCAACCTAAAGGGATGCCCGAGTCCTTTGTACTGCCCGTGGGATGAATAGTTCTTTTGAAAGCTCCTTGTACGGTCCCCAAATATATTTGTATATAGTTATCATATCCCCTCTTAGACGCCTCTTTTCTAATGTGAATAAATCTAATTTAGCTACCCTCTCCTCATAAGTTAGAATGTCCATCCCCTTTATTAATTTGGTGGCTCTTCTCTGCACTCTCTCTAGTTCCGTAATGTCTTTTCTAAGGAGTGGTGCCCAAAATTGTACTCCATATTCAAGGTGTGGTCTTACTAATGCTTTATAAAGGGTCATAATTATGTTTACTTCCCTTCCATCCATTGCCCGTTTAATACAAGATAAGGTCTTGTTTGCCTTTGCAGCTACTGCATGACTTTGGGCACTATTGCTAAGCCTGCGGTCTACAGAACAAGCACTCCTAAATCCTTCTCCATCAAGGATTTCTCCAATTTATCCCCATTTAATTTGCAAGTCGCCTGTCTATTCTTGCATCCCAAATGCATAACCTTGCATTTATCTGTATTAACCTCGGCTGCCATTTACCTGCCCACGTTTCCAGTCTCTCCAAGTCCCTCTGGAGAGAAATTACATCCTGCTCTGATTCTATTACCTTACACAATTTAGTATCATCAGCAAAGATGGAGACTCTGCTCTCGATGTCAACTTATTAGGAAAGGATATTAGGGCTCTTATTTGCTCTCTTTATAGAAGGGGACATAACCCGAATGTTTCCATTTCTGTGTTGCTACAGCAGTCGAGCAGCATTTTTCACTGTGACGCAGCAATCAACACAAACCTTTATCAAAATATTGGTAATATTATTTGCAAAAGGTTAGAAAAAAGTGAAAGTTTGTAAAGGGCACACACAACTCCATACAAACACTTCTCTGACAAATACCATGTGCATGAACATTTTACAACTTTACAAAATTCCTTCATGCATTTGAGGGACATTTTTGTGAAGGACCAGGACATCCTCACCCATCTGCTCTATGCAGGACCAGGACATCCTCACCCATCTGCTCTACGCAGAACCAGGACATCCTCACCCATCTGCTCTACTCAGGACCAGGACATCCTCACCCATCTGCTCTACTCAGGACCACGACATCCTCACCTATCTGCTCTACTCAGGACAAGGACATCCTCACCCATCTGCTCTACACAGGACCAGGACATCCTCACCCATCTGCTCTATGCAGGACCAGGACATCCTCACCCATCTGCTCTACGCAGGACCAGGACATCCTCACCCATCTGCTCTACGCAGGACCAGGACATCCTCACCCATCTGCTCTACGCAGGACCAGAGCATGTGCTGGATAGCACGAGGCCAATTCATATTTAGCCAGAAGGTGGCATCACAGTTTCAAAGAAAACTACTATGGACCCTAGTGAGACAACATCCTACGTTATTAAGAGAGATGTGGGGCTAGTTTTTGGTACGGTTTTGGCGCAGCTAGACTTTGATACACCATCCCTAAAGAATACCTTTGTTTTTTGTGCCTTTTCAAAGGACTGCACCTTTAAGATGCCCTGCACACGTGGGCCCAAAACCACAAAAGTGTGCCACGCATTAGCACACCTTCACTGCCACGTATATAAATGGGAGTAAAAGCATAGCACCATTTTGTGGATCTGGCCACGGTGTTCATTCCATATTTCTCCCTCTCCTCTGATTAGCGCCGACCCCAGAGACCTGCGCGAATCTTCTTGCACGTTACGTCCTGTGACAACGTCTGCACGAGGAGTTTCACTCTGAATTGCTTCTCACGTTTCCCAAATCCTTGAAAGGGGAAGATGCCAGAACCGCTGGTTACATGTCACTTTCAATTCCACGGTCTTATGAAGGTGAGAGAAGTGAAAACACGAAGTCCTAATCACAACCCTGCAAAAGGGCCACTTTCCCACCGCCCTTTCCTGCGTCTTCCTCTTCACAGCAGCATCTGATCTTTTGCCGTTCGGAGATCAGAATTTTGCCCTAAAACCAAAAAAATTAAGAGCCTAAAAAAACCTCAAACCCTGTGGGGTAAACTCTGCAGAAAATAAATGTAAAAACAAGCAAGGGTTTGAGAATTTCCATATTGTAGACACCACACACACACAGACACACACACACAGACACACACACACACACACACACACACACACACACACACACTTTAAACATGTTGGACTAGTACAGTATGTACAATTACTGTGTTTGCTTGTAACCCGCTTCTAGGTGCACGTTTGTGCCAATGTTTGAGAATAAAGGGACATTAGGCAAATCGTTCTCAAAGGCAGAGATTCCCGGCTGTTCCGATAAGGGGCATCACAGCTCGAACCCAAGTTAATATCCCATATTACAGCAGTGCAAAACACATGAATAAACCCGGCGCAATGAACAATATTAATTATAAACAGTGTGGAGCCTGACCATATATAAATGTCCCGTTTGATGATCCGGTAATCTTCAGATAACCACACGAGCCGTCTCACAGCGTGGAAAGAGAAAGATATGATATTCTTTATAGCATATAACTGTTAAGAACTGTAGGCATGAACACAACTAGCAATCCAATGAGACAACACCTAGTGATAAACTGAAATACTATTTATTAAAACATATAAAGCAGACAGCTTGCTTGGCGCTGTACTTTGGCGGAGAGTCCCCCTGTTGTCTGCAGCTAGCGGTTTTGGATAAAGATTATCCTACACGCTTGTGTAACTCTACTTGTTGTGAGTAGGGTTTCAATTTTTCCAATTGGATGATCATTTCTCTATGGTCATAATTTTTATAATGTTTTAATAAATAGTATTTCAGTTTATCACTAGGTGTTGTCTCATTGGATTGCTAGTTGTGTTCATGCCTACAGTACTTAAGTTATATGCTATATAGAATATCATATCTTTCTCTTTCCATGCTGTGAGACGGCTCGTGTGGTTATCTGAATATTACCGGATCTAACGGGACATTTATATATAGTCAGATTCCACACTGTTTATAAGTAATATTCAAGGCTGTGGTTTATTCATTTGATTTGTATTTGTATTATTGTGTCTGACTAGTATCGGTCAGTCTTTGTCCCTTGGCAGCCTAGCCATCTATTTTTGTCACATATCACTGTGTATTGGTAACACTTATTATTCACTTTAAGCATTAGCGCAGTTGTACTAAATCCCTTTCTCCATATTACAGCAGGGTACCGCATTGTAGCAGTAAAGCTTCTGGTTCAGGAGCTGATAAATAATGTAGAAAACAGAGCGCGGCCTTCAGGGGGAAAAATAAAAATATCGCCATTTTTCCAAAACATCCAGTAAATCTATGTTATAAAAACTAGGCGCCTCTCTCTTCCTTCGGGTCAGTTTTAGCTATAAACAAGTCATAAGTAATCTGGGCGGCTGCCAGAGAACACGCCCATCTTTGTGATCCTCATGTGACCTGTTTTTTTTTTGTTTTGTTTTTTAGATTGTCAGCTCTTCAGGCAGGGATTCGCTGCAGCAAACATGAGCACCCCCACCCCCCCGGGCCACCCCAGCTCCCCGGGCCACCCAAGCCCCCCACCCGCAGGGGAACACTGTGGACTTCGTCTCTTTTGGCCACGATTCAAAGCGGTGTCCATTTTTGTTTAAACTAAACGCACATTGATCCCGGAATGTCGCCAGGCCCCGTCTGACCCCACGGCCCCGTCTCACCCCGCGGCCCCCTGACCCCATTTCCATGTGCCGACAAGCCCAACACGACTTCGTCTTTATACAAAGCATGATTTTTAAAAAAAGGGAACACACACAACACGGGGGAAACAAACATGGAGAGCTCGTGTACAGCAGAGAGACGACAGACCACGGCTACTTATTAATCCTTTATACCGAAAGGGACGGGGGGGATAAAAAGAATAAGCACACATTCGCCTCATTGCACTTGCTGTTAAAGATTTTATTTTTTCTACTTGTACAGCTATAGTTTACATTGCAATAATGCAGATTTAGAAACAGTCCGAACCCTGTTTCCCGACAGTTTATGGTTAACACAAGCAGGACAAAGCATCATGTAAAAAAAAAAAACAAAACAAAAAAAAAAAAACAGAATGACCTTCCCAAAAGTATTAGTGACCGGGCTCTACAACAAGAGCGGCCAACTCCAGTCCTCAAGGGCCACCAACAGGTCTGGGGTTGGCCTCCCTGCTCTAGACTGTACCTTAAAAAGGGAATTGGGTTCAAACATTCAATAACCCCTTGGCTGCCGGGGTTACCAGCAACACTAGGACATTGCTTGTCCACCTGGCAACCAACGGGTTAAAAGGCACCAAGGACAAAAATCTACATATTTACAGAAAACGTACAATATGAACAGAAATCGCGGATTCCTTCTACGGGTTTCTCTTTGAATTTTAAACACACTGTAAACCTTCACTTCCAGAAAAAAAAAAAAATTATATATATATACAAAGACTGTTGCGTTTAGACAAAATATCTTCTCACGTTCACTGGTGCAATACTTTAAAATAAATTTTTAAGTGCTATCACAATAAAACAAAATCTCAGATTGGTTTCTGCCTGCAGATACAATCTAAATGTTTGCTGTATTTCATAGTTTCATATAGCGTTCTTTTTAATCTTCATAATATAGGTATATTTATATATTTATATAGATATTTACAACTCTGCCATAAATTCCTTTTCCTTTGGTTAAAACTATAACACAAGTTAAAGCCCTCTCTTAAAAAGCATACACAAGTAATTATTTGTTCTAGTTTTCCTTACATTTAGTGCACATTTTGCATACCATAAAATTAAATACTTTTACATTTCTCAGGGGAGCAACGAAGCGGATAGAAAAATATTTCAACTTTAGGTGCCTCTAAATGCTGGTATAATATTGCAACCAGGGCAATAAGGCACCACTGGAGGCTGATCACCCTAATATACAAGGCAATGGTACCCAAAAACGGCAATACGACGCCAGAATGCCTTATTGCTATAAAAATAGGTGTGCCAAGGCAGGGGACGCACATTCTGCAGGGGGCGCACATTCCTGCAGGGGGCGCACATTCCTGCAGGGGGGCAGAATAGTTTAGCACTCAGATTTTACGAGTGATTAATAATTAACCCCTTCAGAACCAGGGAGGCCAGTAATGCATTGCAGATGTGTTAATGGTGAGCCACACTTTCAGAGTGCATAAAACATCTAGCACCGGCGCTACAAGACTGAACTCACGAATATATATATATATTTTATTTATTTAAAGTGCATTTTGCCCTCTCTACAGCATATGCCCTGGGAACATACACCCTGGGAACACCCTCCCTGGGCATGGCCTCTCTTTTCAGCTAATTTAGTGCTTGTGTCTACAAAAGGTGCTAAACAACCCTCTCCTCATAATCACCCACTTGGGCAGCCGCAGTGCAAGCTCCCCCACCAAAGTGCCCCAGCCATGCACTGCAGGCATCATAAAGTAGCTCACATCTAGGAGGGCAGTTAAATCTAAGTGCTTATTTTTTTGCTGGGGTTCAGCAATTCCGCCAATAAGGGGGTGCTATCCAGTCACACGTTACAGGGGTCCATGCGGAGAACAGTCTCCATATAGATTCTAATTTCCAGGTAGTAAATTGTATTTTTGTTTTGTTTTTTAACCCTACCAAGTAACACCATCTACCATGAATATAGCAATTCAAGTTTAAGCAGAAAGCTGCCCGCTGCGGGGTATCTTGGCAAATATCAGAGAAAGGAAAATCGTAGCGATGTCAACGATACCGCAAAGCTAGGATTCGTACAACTGCTCTCTGAATCCCTATCAGGCCAGTTTTTTAATTTTATTTATTTATTATTAATGATGGTTTTCTGAGCGACTACAATAGGGCTCGTGATGGAATTACCGCCCACTGCGCTGGAGACGCATAGCTGCGGGATGGTTGAACACTTCCCGTTAGAATCATCTTAATTCAGTCTCCTCGCTTCTCTCAGGCGGAGAATTACGATGCTGAAACAATCCAAAGAGCGTGACCACACGGGACACTCCGAAAACAAAGACCTATTTACAATGAAGTGCCAACGTTTCACATGACTAGGACAAAATAATAAAAAAAACAGTTAAACCCGTTTCGTTTCACCCATCAGCACTACCAGGTCAAATAGAGGCGCCTAAGAGCGGCATCCGCTGCTGCCTGAAGGGGTTAAGGGGAGGGGGGGGGGGAATCAGCAAGATTTGGGGAGGTCAGCGGGCAGCTCGGCTGGGGACACGCGATACTGGACTTTCGTGTTGGTAATCGCTCCGTGCTTCTGACGCAGGTGAAGACGCAGTTGGCTCTTGTGGCGGAAATGGAGGTTGCATTTCTCGCACTGAAAGAGAAACAAAGGGTGGAGAGGTAAGGATTGGGGGTTCAGGAAGCAACAGTGGGGAGTCCCGACACATCAAAAACCCCATGCCTGCCAACCCCCAGGAATATGGAACTCGTCACCAAGGTACTGTCACTGAATACAGTACGTGGCACATCAGTAAGTGGTTACATCAGGGACTAAAGGGCCACCTAGGTTTTCAGAATGTCCCTGCTTCAGCACAGATGGCTCTGTCAGTGGCTGAGCCACCTGTGCTGAAGCAGTGATGTCCTAAAAACCCCACTTGTTGGTGGCTATTGAGGACTGGAGTTGCCCACCCCAGGGTTATATGGAATATTAAATTCCTAAACTCTGCCGAGAACATATTCAGAATTCAATGCGTTTACTAAAAACGGCAGAATTACACACAAATCGAGAAAGACCATGAAAGTTCTGTGTATCCGCAGAGATTCTTCCCTTTCTGTTTTATATGGAAACTGAGATAGAGAAGAATCCCCTTGACGTGGCACAAAAGCACCCAATGGTTTATACCAAGAGAGATCCCTGCTTGTATATTTAAGCTTTTCCTGGAAAGTCTTATAGGAAGTGCCAATCCTCCTGCATAATAAACATTAAATATTAGCCAGGGAGAAAAATAGACACTATTTCTCAGAGATTTCCCATTGCCTATAAACATCCCAAATCTTTTTTATTGGGACTCTGCCCTGTATCCCATGAACACTAAAGCGGTGAGCCCCACGCGAGGAGCCGACTTACATGATAGGGTTTCTCTCCGGTGTGAATTCGCAGGTGGCTTTTCAATGTCTGTAGGTGTCGGAATCTGGTGCCACAGATCTCGCAAGGGTAGGGCTTCTCCCCAGTGTGGATCAGCACGTGGGCACGGAGATGAGCAACCTGGGTATGTGCAAAAACATTTATTTAGAGCGAAAATCACCACACTGACGAACTGGACGATTGTGGTCCATAACAGGCATTTCCTGGAGCGCACACACACCTTAATGTGTGTGTGTGTGTGTGTGATATTTTTTTTTTAACCACATTGTGCACCCAAAAAAAAATTAAGCAATTGTGTTAAATGTAAGAAACGGGTTTCTGCCATCTGAAGCAGATTATTAGAAGTCTGTGCGTCCTGCGACGCGTCCTTTTACATTACACAAACTGGGCATATGGGGCAAAAGGGGGAGAAACAAACTGGGGGATAAACATGCTTAATACTCAGACACCGGCACAACATGAAAAACAACGCCATTTGTGTCATCGCTCTGGGCTCCAAAAACCACCGAGAGATATAGACATAGATCCCATTTACTGCCAGCAGAGTGCGCTCCACAGTATATTACAGGTGTAGTGGTTACAGGTATAGGAGACACCCACCTGCACAAACCTTGCCCCACAGGTCTCGCACTTGTACGGTTTCTCGCCGGAGTGGATGCGTGTATGAGTTTTCAGGTTTGCCGGGCGGTTAAACTGCGCACCGCAGATGCTGCAGCGATACGGTTTTTCTCCTGTTTCCCCAACAGAATTAAAAAAAATAAACACAAAATAAATATACTTGTACATACGTGGCTGTGGGCAACATTGTAACGTTGGTTAAAAAGACCTTTGTACAATGATCACAGTATCTCAGCCAGTGCAAGAAGCAAACGTTTGAATATATGGTCACAGAGGTACGAAAACCAGTGCAACATTCATCAGGAGTGTAATGTAGAAATACTATCCAAACTTCCACCGTGCAATATTACTGGCGCTTCACAAGAGTTCACAAAACACTCCAGTTGAAATACAGTTGTTTTTGACTTAACAATAGTGATACAAGTTGCTAAAAATTGAGCAACACGAGTTGTATTAGCAAAAAGGTAAAAACCCATTCCCATTATCCTTGTATGAATCCATGTTCTGGATCTCTGACACAGGTGATACAAAATGTAACATCACCTGGACCGCGATTCCGCAGCAGGTGGAAAAACGTGACATGCACACGAGTTTAGTCACGGTGGGATTGTCGCCGTTAAGAATAGCAAAATACACAGTTATCAGTCCTTTGACCAGACTCTGACTGAGCACACGATAAGTCAGACATTCCCGAGAACATGTTCGCGCGTTAGCACAAATGGCTGCTAGACGTAAAAACACGAACTCTGAACAATTCTAGAATCCACTATCAAAAACAGGCAACAGAGCCCTGATGTGATATTAAATCATCGGATCAGAAGAGCAGGACAGAGTCCCAACGACAGAACGGAGAGCAGCTCAGGCAAGACACCTACCTGTATGGACAGTTTTGTGGCTGGCAAGGTTGCCCTTGTAGCGGAAGGAGGCTTGGCAGCGGTCACACTTGTATGGCTTGTCACTGTGCATCTGCAGGGTATGTCTCTTCAGGGAGCCTTCTTCAGAGAAGCGGGAGTCACATTCATTGCAGAAGAAAGTACCATTTTCTGCAGAGGAGCAGAATGGAGAGGATGAAGATGTGGAGCATTCTTTATACATGCACCAGAAATGCTGCAGATCATGCCATTTGACACCTTTTTTTTTTGCAGCCAATTATAAAAGTAGACTTGCATCGGAACTAATAACAGACCCGCAGATGTGTAAACTCTGGTCTTTTATGATTACCTATGGGGCACATCCCTTTGCATTCTGAGCCCCTGTAGAAGCAAAATAATGAAACTCATTCATACCAATATAAGATCAGGGATATCGGAGAGGACAAGAAGCTATGTGTTATTTGTCTTTAGCAATAGAATGGGGTTGGGATTATTACCCCCGAGGCTCTAACGTAGCAGAGAGAGAGTGGCTCACTTACTACAGAAGGGTGGTCATGAATAAAATTGGCCAGGCCTCTCCTGGGTTAATACCCTAGTGCTGTAGAATGAGGTTAGAACAATACTCTGCATTTTGCCCTTTGCTCAGCTGTTGGCTAGAAGAACACGCAATAAAAAGGGAGCACGTGTGCGTGTGTGTTAGATAAAGATTGTGTAATGCAAATGGAGGAGCAAACTGATAAATACTGTGCAGTTTTTTGCACCAAGGACAATAAAAATAAATAAATAAATAAGACATTAAAGATAAAATAGTAGATTTAACCATTCCACCATCTAATTGAGGCCAATTTTGTGTGTGTGGTTTTTTTTTTTTTTTTTTTTTTTAAGGCTCATTGTAAAATATTTGTGTATGAAACAAAGCAATTTATCAGATTGCATTAACACGGTTTCCCCACAGAACAGTGGTCATTGCAATCAGGATGCCTTGACAGCCACTGGCTTTGGAAAGACGGCATTCTCAGATGTCACCCAATCACAGCTAAGGGTCGCCCGGTGTTCTGATCATGTGATGGCAGGGAGGACGGGAACAGAGTTTCCAACATACCACAACTGGAATCAGAATACTCCGACTGCGTCTCAGCGATCTCTTCTCCGAAGTTTGAGCCGGGCGTGTGTGGGCACATCTCAGGTGGGGACGGGGAGGAGAACGAACTGAACTTGGGTGTGTGGATGTAGAGAGGCGAATGTCCTTCACTGGTCGGTGGGGATCCCTCCAGTGTCCTAGGTGAAGCACAAGTCATATCAAAATCAGATTCCAGGTGCTCCAACTTCTATACAGCACTGAAAGGGCGACGACATTAACCTTACAGCCACAATTCATTTCTGCACTTAGGAGGAAATGGGGCGAGGGACTCCGAGATCACAAGGAGCGGCCATCGTTTCTCCCTTCTCCATTCTAACTTTCACATTCCAAAGAACAAGATTACAGTCCATATTTACCAAGACACCTTCTGCCGCTAGAAGACAACTTATCGCAGAACACCCGCTTAGTAAATATGGAGAGATGGGCAGATGAAGATCAGCTGATGTTTAGTCTACCTTCTAAAAAAGGAGGCAGACTTTGCCATTATAAACAGCTTTTGCCAGGAGCCTACAAATAGGGGAATTATGTAATGACTCCAGTAGTAAGGAAATCTAGGAAGAGTTACACAAAATCATGTTTTTAAAAAAAAAAAAGAAGAAAGATTTTCTTAAACGATCCCTGATAATATTTACTAGTAAATGGTTATGCAATAGGTATTGATTCAGAATAAAATAAATAAACGTATCAAGTTCAGTTTAATTGAAAAAAAAAAGTTCCCTGCAAGAATAAGCCGTGTATGCATCATTACCTGATAACAATGTTGTTCAGCCTGCTCGCTTGGGGTATCGCCGAGTCCTCCGCGCTCCCATTCATCTTGGCTGGCTCCTGAATGTCCATGTTTTCTGACTTCACTGTCTGTTGGCAGGAGGATGGAGAAGTGTAGCACTGTGGGGACAGATCCCCCATATCGCTCTGGCTGGCACAGCCTTCCTTCTCACTCTGGTTAAGGGAGTTGAGCACTATAAACTTGTACTTTTTCCAGTTGCAAGCCTTTGGGTCGGTGGCGCCCTTGGACAGAGGAGAACCAGATCCCTGTGAAATCCGAGCATTTTTGCTGCTGCTGGACTCTGTGGGCGAGTTGGGTTGGCAGTCTGACTTCTGAGGGCTCTGAGGGCTCACTAGACCGTTGCGGTTGACGGGAGAGCTGGTTGGCTTGAAGTGCTGACTTATCTCATCCTCCGAGGATGTTCGCTCCTCCTCTTTCCCTACCTTGTCACAGGTAAAGAAGGGGCTGCTTCTGACAGATGGGCCAGCGGATCGGGAGCCTGCAACCACATGGTAGTGAGAGTCATTCCTGGGCTCCTCCAGTGCAGCTTCCTTTGGAGAGAAGATGTTGGTGTGGCACATGTTGCCTGACATATCTGTGACCGATTTCCTGTATTCGGTTAGAGCTGTCCTTGAGGTTTCTCCAGGCAACATACTGTCCTTAGGATACCTGTTGGCTCTCTGGATCTCTGACATCTGCACATCTCGTACCTCTTCCTCCGCAAAGAGGAACCTATGCCCAGGTATGTGACTGTACAGTGGGTAAGAGGATGGAGAGCCATTAAATACGCCAGGGAGGTAGGACCTCCCATCACAGATGGCCGCATTTCGAAGAGGTACGGTATTCTCAGACATCTCACAGTTTCTGTAGGCCATAACATCTTGGGGTAGCATCACTCTGCCAGGTAGAAAGTCTTCTCTTGGTAGCTTCACGCTACTCACAATATCTTCACTGGTAGAGAAACATACAAGAGACAGAGTTACTCTTACAGAATATAAACAAAATGATGACATAATCATGCAAGTGTTCTTTTGGGGGACAGTGGGGGTGGGAAATAATATTTACTACCAAGAAAATGCCACTGCAAAGATAGGTGTGTTCACAGCTAAGGCACCATCTTTAAAGTGGAGGAATCGGAGTGGTGCCAGCACCAAGTTTCTATTGAGATTAGGCAAGGATTCAAGACAGATTGTGAGCCCATTGTGACAGGGAATTGGTGTGTCTGTGAATAAACACAGGGCGGTATATTCTCACTAATAGACAAGGGCAACCATCACCAATTAATAAAGCACAATCACCTGGACTTGAGAAACCTTTGACATGTGTCCACAACGTGTTCCATCTGCAGGTAGAGCGCAGTCCCCATGACGGCCATGATGCTGCTGTCTCTCAGGCTCAGTCGAGATGTATACATGAAGTCAAGCAGGACCCGGAACCCCTCCGCACTGATCTCGGGGTCCAGATTAATGATGTTCATATTGCACTTCATCTGGTCAGTGAAGATTGTGTAGAATAGGCCACTGCAGAAGAGAATGGCGTGTTACTGGGATCACGCTGCACTTTACAGGGACAGAACAATGCCAGGGGACAAGGATACAATACACAGGGCTCATGCACAGAAGCGTATGCTGCTTGTGCAGTTTAGTGAATGATGCCCCAACAGCTGCATTGACAGGTGAGAGGTTTGTTTTATTCATAACAGCCAGAGCCAATCAGTGCTTTATTTCTGCACATTGTGAGCGAGTTACCCTTACAGCCAACATAATTAGCTCTGAGCCTTATGGAGGAGTGCAGCAATCCGATTGGTTGATTATGCTCCAGTGCCCAACTGCTAGAGAGACTTAGTTACCGAGGCTGGTTGAGTCCAACAATGTGTCAGCATTGGCTCACCTGCAGGCCATAAGGACAGTTTTGTGGGCACGGAAGTGTTCCCTGTTCACTACGATGATGACGTCAGTCAGGATATCCCTACTTCGAAGGCGGTTAAGGTTTAGGAGAACATCACTCGCATGTCGGGTGAACTGGATGCAGCTGTCAGTTGGAGATGCCATGGTGGGTCCTAGAGGAACAGGAGAAGAAGCATTAGAGAGAAGGCATGGGGAGGTTGTACAATGCACTACACAGCAGCGCAGGTGTTCAGGTGCTCGGCGTGCATAGCGTGATATGGAACATGCCAAGTTCTTCACTTTCCGCAGCCTTTCAGCTCGTGTGCGGCTGAGGAAAGGGAAGAGATTCACCAAGTTTCAAACTTCCACTTCTAATGGTTCGTTATTCATGGAGCGTTAAGTCTTCATAGGTGATGAAAGTGGGGTCATTCGCAGGTGCGCCTCGCTGCTCAGAAAACTGCGCAAGCAGCGCTCACAAACACACTTACCCAAAGTCTCAATTCACAATCCAAATTCCTCTTTGATAGCTGAAAAACACAAGAAAAGAAAACATATTTAGTGAGTGCTGAAATACGCAAATGCTTCTGGTATTCAGCAGAAACCACAATTTAATGCGAGATTGACACATTACGATGTGCTGTACGTCAACAGCTAAGGCCTACTTAAAAAATATATATTAATAAAATAGATATCTACATCAGAATTATGTAATGATATTAAAACAAATAGAGATGATTCTACATTTAGAAAGGAAGCACAACAATCACTGTTACCTGGAGAGCCAGGTATTGCAAAGGATCCTAAAAAAAACGGGGTCTAGTTTATTTGTACAATTGCCCAGTGCACGGATTGTAATTAACGGTTTATGAGATGCACAATCCAGCACATGAAATGAGGTTATACATCAGTGTAATTATTACACACACAATAACAGTGTCTCTCAGTTCTGTTATCCTGTTAAGATATCAATTCCCCGCTGTGGGTTGAGCATTCTAGCAATGCATCCCCCTGCAAGTTAGGGTATTCCCCTCCCCCCCCCCCCCCCCCCCCCCCGGCAGCCAGGGAATAGAATATGGAAATCATTTAATGTTGCGTCAATTCAAGGAAAATAAAAAGGACCCGTTTAGCATGTTAACCCCTTCAGCGCTGAAGGGTTACAGAGTAGAGTCTTGGTTACAGGTGCATCCTGGGTAAGGTCTCACCTCCTCTTCTTGCAAATGTGAATGAATCATTTCCTAATTCTGTGGTTCTTCTAAACCTTCAGAGCCTCTCCCTCACTTCACCAGCTCAGGAATAGGTGGGAACGGGGGAGGGAGAGGAAG
Source organism: Ascaphus truei (assembly GCA_036426205.1). Taxonomy (NCBI): domain Eukaryota; kingdom Metazoa; phylum Chordata; class Amphibia; order Anura; family Ascaphidae; genus Ascaphus; species Ascaphus truei. The sequence continues at coordinate 91,540 of WSYH01000156.1, forward strand.
ACAGAGGGGGGGGGGGGGGAGAGAGGAGGGAGGAGGGGAGAAGGGAGGAGGAGGGGGAAGAAGAGAAGGCAGATGGCACTGGTGTTTACTCCAGGAGAATGAGAACATTGCACTGTACTCTTCAGCTGAACTCCTCATGCCAGAGGCCCAGCATGACATGTTTTGCCATTTCACTAGCGTGCTATGTACAAAGTTGGGAAGTGTATAAAGCGCCAAACTCAAACGATCATACAGAAAAAACAAACAATCCCTACCAAAAAAAAATTGCCCACAACGCAAGGAAACATCTAACATTTTCGCGATCGGCTTTCCCAATGTAACCACATGGACAGCGATTTGCAATATCATCTAGATTTCTACATAAACGTTGAGAAAATATATATATTATTGGAGACCCGGATTCTGCACTGCGGAGCATTGCGTGGCATGTTGAATAGTTCATTAGTGACATAAAAAAAACAAAAAAGTGTCCGCTGAAACTAACACAAACACCCCAAACACCCCCTCCCACCCCTACCCCCCCTTCCCCACCCCCCCTCCCTCCTCTCTTGGCCCCACCTCCCTCCTTCGTGCCAGTTCACTAACATTTTTTTTTTTTAATTTTTGCACACACAGAAACATTTTAAGCAAAACGCCTGACACGGGCAGACAGCACTGCGAAGTGCCCCCACACCCACTAACTTTCTCTCCGTCTAGACTTTAACCCTATCAGCGCCAGCAGAGCGATGGTGCCGGGATTGGCATCGGAATGCGCATCCCTAGAAAACGCCCGGCACAGAGAGGCAGAAAGCAAATACCTTGGAAAGGGATCAGCGTTTTGGTCCTCTGCCGGGACTCCACGCAGTTGGGAGATTCATGGATGTGCTTCACCTGGCTGTGTTTACAGATCGGACACGTGACCCCAACACTAACAAGGGGAGGGTATCGCAGGACGTCATCTGGGAAATATTTGACTGTCGGGTTTACGTAAAACCATGACCTGCGCTGCAATCACTGTCCTGTCCTGGAATGCCATCCCAGGCAGGGCTTCGTTTACCACCTCCGGTCCTGTCCCAACACATTGCCAAACGGATCCCCGGGACTCGGCAAAGCGCATCCCCCTTCCTAAACAGGGCTGTGACAGTTCACACACATTTTAACCCAGGGGCGGCCAACTCCCGTCCTCAAGTGCCACCAACAGGTCTTCGGAATATCCCTGCTTCAGCACAGGTGGCTCAGAGTTGGCCACTGCTGTGCTAACCCTTTACTGCCACACATGCTGAAGCTACTGCAGATATGCACAGCTATCTTTGTCACTGTGCACAATCATTATTTACAGAGTTTGCATGAACTGTACACACGTTGTTCTCTTTTCTCATAGAGAAGCACGCACAGTATTTGAAAATGTAGGTGGATTTACCAGGCCGCAATGCGGCGTAAAAGCCCCGATCGGCGTTTATTGGCCATTGATTTCAATGTCCGTTATGTTGGACCAGGATACGAGAACTTGCTGGCAACTGAGCGAGTCACGCGGTAAAGTTCATAACCAAATAAGTGGAGTTTTGCTGAAAATGTGTTTTACATTTTGGACATTTCATGTGATGAAAATATCATTTATTTTTGCACAAGCTCCTCTAGAAACTCAGCTGGTGTTCAAATAACCGGAATGTAAAACCCCCTTTTGTTTTATTGCAAGAGACGGCGATGGGATCCTGCAGAAAGTCACAAGAAAGCTATAAAAGCACAGAACGCTTGCAGCAATGATCTTCTACCCCGCATTCTAAATCTGATCAGCGGCATACAGCCAAAACCCTCCAGATCAGATCGGAAAAGCACAAGTCACAATGCTGGTAAAATCACTCACTCCCTTTACTTTCACAAGTTGCAGTGCTTTTTAATTGAACAAACATTTTTTATACATGCATTTGAAAACACTGTACTGTGCATCGCTTTTTATTATATTTATTTATTATTTTAAACTGAGTAACCGTGACTCTAGCCTGTGTGTTAGTTAGCACTCAAGGGTCAACTTTAACAAAGATTTTAGGGATAGAACAATATGGCTGCCATTTCTGACAAATAAATAACGATTTCATTCCTGATTTAAAAGTGAAATATAAAAAATAAAAGGTGCTGTCTCATTAACAATTTGCACTTCTGTATGTACCTCAATTCGTCTGTCAGGGTTTGCCAACAACATACAACTCGTCGTACACTTTATTGAACACATCCCTTAAGTGTCGAGGCAGTATGTTTTAGGAAGTGACCACTAGATGGTGCCATAGAACGTACTGCAATATGGGCAGAGACATCATTCCAATACAGTCAGGCATGTAACATGGTCTAGAATTTAAATGATTAATAAATCCATGTTTATAGATTTACCATATTCAGACCCAAAAGCCACAGTCCCAGAAAGCCACAATAACAAATTCCAAAAGGTTATACAATGTTCACATAGGTGTTTGTAAGGAGACTAGGTCCTGAAACAAACTAAGGAAGAAAGAATATCGCTATGATCTGAAACATGCACAGATCTGGCCTGGGTGCGAAGAACGAGGCCTTTATTGGTGCAAATGCCTTCCTGCCCACTGGGAATAGGTTCTCTCTAATCACAGAGCTAATATACCCTGATTGCATGCACTTCACGGACTGATGACTTACAGCCTGGGAGAAAAACAGAAGATAAG
>WSYH01000156.1:99208-116724 GCA_036426205.1 Ascaphus truei
ATCGCTTGGGTAGTTTTGTGGTTCAGGACTGGAGGGTTGCAAATTGTCACATGTCACTCTTCGAATTTACTCCTTGTTGCTCTTACATAGAAAGGGTGAAAAGTGGACATCCTCATAAAGTCGTGGATCTGGGGACATACGTAGCGATTCCCAACCGTGATGCAGTGCCGACATATGGGAGTGAGGAAGAGCAGTAGGAATCGCCATTGACAGGGGGGGAGTTCGGTTGGGAGGGGGGGGAGGTGGGCGGGGCGTGGAGGTGAAGTTGGATGGGTGAGATTTGAAAAATGGGGGATGGATGGGAAAGTAGCTCGGTTGTTATGTATTTAGAATGGGGGAGTAAGGGAACGTGTATAGTATGGGGCCAGGGTTGGGTTTTAGGCTTAGGTGGAAGTAGCGGTATAGGTGGAAAAGTGGGAGTTTTGTTGTTTGCGAGTTTTAGGGGGAAGGCCTGGATTGTTAGGGCGCGTGGATGGAGGTTGATGGAAAGTTGAGTTTGGTAGGTAAGGGGGAGATTTTGTGTGGAGTGGTCATGTTCAGGTCGCGAGTGCGGAAAGGTGGTTGATGGGAGTGTGGTTGCGAGGGTGCCCTGTGGTGGTGGGGTGCTCTGGAGTTCCAATTGAGGGGGAAATGAGTGTGGACGAAGTTGTGGTGCCGTCCGCCGTTCGGTTGTTGTTTGTCTTTGAGATGATCTACGATCGTGCGACGGTATAGGCTGAGGAGGGATGGTTTTTGTGGGGTGTGTTGGTTACTATGGTGTCAATTTGGGCTCTGATAAGGCCGGGGGATGTGAAGATCCTACGACATTTGGTTGTTGAGTGATATTGGCTGGAGTCGTCTGTAAGGTGGCCAGTCATGAGTGAGAGTTGATGGTTGTCAATTAATTTGGGTAGGTGGTAGGATGAGCCGACTCAAATGCTGATTTCGTCGGGAGCGACGCGATTTATTTTGAGTAAGCGGTAGGGCCCAGTAGTCCTATGAGTAGAGTTGTGAAAAAGGGTACGCTGGTCGAGGAGTGGATAGGGCTGACTGGGTTCCCCAGCCTGTATATCGTAGTAGCCTTAGCTAATAGAGACATGGACGTCACAGGGATAGGCCTGGGTTGAAGGGGAAGCTGTCATGGAAATGGGGGGTGGGAGGTGTCTTGTTATGGGGTGTGTTGGGGTGAACGTGAGTAGGCGGGAAAGGGAGCTGTTGCTAGATCAGATCTCTGAATGTTGGGGCGTATCAGTGTTTGGCCCTTTCCAATTGGGGTGGGGGGGGGCTTGTGGCGGGTTTAGAGAGTTTTTTCTGTGTGGGGGGGTTAAGTCGTTGGTTGTGGGTGGCTGAGAACTTGAGATGTCAGCGGTTCGTGAAATTTGGAGGCTGGGGAGGTGAGTGCTTTTGATATGTGAATTACGGTTAGTTCTGAGGTCACCAGGTGCTTTGGTGTTACTTAGTTTTGTATGTGGGCGGATTGGATATAGTGTTAAAGGGGGTTGTTGGGTGAGAAAATAGGGAGGGGGGATTGGTTAATCATTGCGTATGACTTTGTTGACTGTAAGTTTAGGTAGCTAATGTGGCGGTTTGAGTGCCCGATGTGGGTCTCGGCAGGGGAAGTTTGTGGAGTGGTGCGGTTGTATCTGGTGTCTGGGGGAGGGGGGGATTATGTCTGGTGGTGTCTGGGGTGTGATATTAGTGTGGACTACACCAAGTGCAGAGGGGGTTTATTGGGCGATGGTTCGTAGATGGCTGTGGCAGGTCTATTGGGCGCTGCTGGGGAACTAGTTATGGGCGATCGTACGTAGGCGGCGGTGGGGTTGGTTGGGGGCGCCAGGGCTAACAAGTGGCCTGATGCAAGTTCAGCGCTTTTGGTATAAGGGGTGTTTCGTTATGAGTGGCTGGACATGGGGGGGGGTGGAGCCCTATTTAGAATGAAGCATTATTTTTGGTGGGAGGGCCTGGTTAGTGCAGTGACAGTTGGGCAGCTCACTAGGATGGTGGATGCAGTGTTGAACAGGAAATTGAAATGTAGTATGGGTTAGTGGTATCGGGGGGTATTGATGTTGTGGGGGATATGTAGTATGCTTAGGGGGGCCTGTTGGGGGGGGTTATGGCATTGGGGTGGTTGGGGTGGTAGGAATTGTGTTGGAAGGCGTGGTTGCGTTTAGGTTTGGAACGAGAGGGTCTGCGCAAGGTGACGCGGTGCGGAGGTTGGCTTTTATGCTCTTATTTTTGTTTTTGTTCGGCACATGGTTGTGTAGGGTGGGGGAGAGGTCTTCCTGTTCTGCGGTTAGAGCAAGTGGTGGTTTAGAGGGGGGTATGTGTGGAGTCTGAGGTGGGTGTGGGGTGTTAGTAGTTGTCATGGCTTCAGTGGAGTAGAGTCTGGCTAGCTCTTACCGTGCTTTGGAATCCCTGGGCGTTAGGGTGGGGGGTGGGTAGTATATTAGTTATCGAGTGGGTGTGGAGTGATAGTTAAGTTATTCATGTGATCGCTTCATAGGGAGGCAGAGATTGGGTGGAGTGGGGCGGGGGTGGTTAGATTGGTGGACGTGCGGGGTAGTCTTTCGGGCTAGATCGATGTAGAGACGTTGCTGGATTTGATTTGGTCGGTGGGTTTGTATTGATAGGGTTGTACCACCCGACTGTAATAAACATGTGGGAGCATTTCGTTGGGCGAAGGGTTGAGGTATGATGTTTAGTTAGGTGTACCCAGTGGGTGTGTGGTGAGGGGGAAAAACGGGACCGAGTTGTGGTGCAATTTGGGTTATGGTCGTTATGACACGGGAGTCGGGTTCGTAATGGGTCGTGGGGGGTTCAAGCGGGAGTAGTGGGGGAATATCGGCGCTGGGTGGCGTGAAAAGGGGAGCGTCTAGGATTGTGGTGAGGGGTATCAGTGTTGGGTGTCGTGGTGGGTTTGGTGCTGGGTAGGGGGGTTAGCTCGCAGCATCGGGAAACTGGTTGCGGATACCTTCCATATAGCGTGTTGGACCGGCGCCACTGAGCTTCGGTTCGGTGGCGGCGTGATTAGATCGCACGAACCTTGCCATGCCAATCCCTCATAGTAAACAACGAACACATAGAGAACCAACCGCGAGATGGGTCACTCCATCTTGAACAACTGGGCACAACTAGAGCGACTGCAACAACACATACGTATACTAAGACACACAACACATACGTATAAGACACACCAACCCATCATTAAAAGACACAACGCACATACAGTATAAAGACCCCGCACATACAGTATAACGCACACACACACACCCTAATTGTACATTTCCTCAGTGCCTTTGCACTATACATCCGAGTGTTTTATAGATATATCTCTATGGTACAATAATAGTTAACAACACACAAACGCGCAATGTATTACATTTTTCAGTTAATATTTCCATTCAGAAAGGCCGACTCCGTCTCACTTTGTCCATCACATTTAAACAAACCCTATAACTGTTATAAGAAATTCAACTCTCTTGTTTAGATTTAGAAAGATTCATTAGGGACACAACCTTTAATCCTTTTCAGAGTTTTATTATCACAAAGCGAGTTTGTGGAGAGAGAGAGAGATAGAGAGAGGAGAGCGAGGAGAGAGAGAGAGAGGAGAGAGAGAGGGAGAGAACTCCTTCTCTCTCTCTTTCCTCTCTCTTTCTCTCTTCTCTCTCTCTCTCCTCTCTCTCTCTTCTCCTTCTCTCTCTCTCCTCTCTCCTCTCTCTTGTCGCCTCCTCTCTCCGTCTCTCTCCCGTCGTTTCTTCTATCTCTGCACCCTCGTCTTTCCTCTCCCTGATCAGTCTCCACGGTTATGGCAAACAGGCTTCTAGACTTCTGCAGAACTGATAGGTGGCCAGAGCGTGGCGAGTGAGTCTTTAGGGCCCGGCCGTGATTGTTGTTGGCGTGATTTGCGGGGTTTAGAGGGGTGAGAGAGAAGTGGGTATACATGGCGTTGCTTGTTGGTGGAGAGTCGGACCGTTAGGGGTGGAGGATTAGATACCGTTGGTGTCAGCTGGGAGGTAACAGCTCTAGCAGTAGTGGTGGAGGGGAGATTGTTGGTTTTGAGTCCTCGGGCGAGGGTAGATTTGAGTGAGGTACAGTGTGCGAGGAGGTCTGCAAAAAAAGATGGTTAGAAGGGGCTGCCGTTGCGTGCGCATTTGCGGGCGTTGTTCGTTGGAGCCTCTTATTGGAAGGCGGAGAGTTTAGGGCCACTAGGTTGCTAGGAAGGAAAGGCTGCTCCTGGCGTCGGCTTGCCTCTCGTCCTGTTTTTTTGCTTGTCCTTTGCACCGGCCGGACGTCAGGTCTCTTTTAGGGGCTTTGTTATCTAGCGGCGTTATTACATTGAGGTATTTTGCGGGATCTTTCCCGCTAACCTTATGTTCCCGGTTTCCATACTGGGTGGCGGCCCTACGTTCACCGGGGTGCAGTCTGTCTCTCTTTCGTATGGTTCGGGTTTCGTCCTGTCAGACGATGAGAGAGATGGTGAGAGAGGTAGGGGGTGGGGCTGTCAGACAGAGAGATGGCTGTCAGCCAAGTAGACGAGAGATGTGGTGCTGGGGTGGTTGGCTTTTTTTCCAGTACATATAGATCTTTTCTGTTTGTTGTCCCACCCTGCCTCAATCTCTATGCACACTCGTATCTTTTTTTTTTTTTTCTCATCCATCTACTGCAGTCCTGTGATTGCTTTTGGCTTCTTGGTAGGTTGTTTCTATTCTTGTTCTACCCCATGGAGCAGACAACCCTCTAATCTAACACACCCTGCGGTACACAGGGTGAGAAAACGGTCATCTCTAAATTGTCCTTTTCAACCAAGAAAATGCATTAAAAAAAATAAACATTTTATTCAGCATCAATGTTCATTAAAAAGTAAAGATCAAAGTTACAATGAAGCTTCCCATAATAATGGATTTTATGGACTATTTTAGATAACCGTCAAAACACATCAACAGATTGTTAGAATATGAGCAGCATCAAGTGTTACTGGAGTAACCAGGAGCATCAATCAGAGGAACCAGCTGGCTGCCCAAATGTGAAACTCTCCCCAGTCCCCACATCCTCCTTGCAAGGGGAGCACATGTCAGGTGGCCACCACACTATAACACTCCCACATCACAGCTCCTGCAAGGGATACAGTATACAAGGTGCTACACACACATGAAACTGCTGCCCACTCAAACAGCCCTGCAGGGGAGCACAGTACAGGTCGTCTACAACACACACAGCTCCACACATCACATCACAAATCAGCCCATACACAGCCCTACAACGATAGCCAGGAGCACAGTACAGGTGCTAGCTAACAAAAAAACTCACACTCCAACATATATACACACACACACTCACATCACACACACACACTCACAACACAACAAACATTTCACTCATGCCTGTATTCATGTTCAGAAATCAGAAATAGGCTTGAAGTGTCTGCCCTATAATTCAGCAGATGCAACATGATCACAGGACCCGCCAGATATTTGCCATGTACTGTAACTGATCATGTGTGGTGCAAGAATGTACAGACTGGCTCACCACTCACAAAAACGCCAGGCTCACTTCGTTAACAACAGCTAAGGGTTCCATTAGGCAGTAATCTCAGTTGTTGCCCCTGGAGCAAGTGGAGGAAAAGCCAGACATGGAGATAGAGAAAGAGGAGAGAGACGCAATAAGCACAGAGATGTAGCAACGACACAGAACAAGGAAGGAGAGGGAGAGGGAAAAGAGAACATGGCTGAGCAGCAAAGCACAAGCATACAAGGAGAGAGGGGGGAGACAGAGACAGGCTGAACACAGACAGACAGATATGATATAGAGAAAGAGAAGAGAGAAAGAGAACTAAGAGATAGAAGAGAAAGGAGCTGTAATGCCATACCAGACAGGGATGGAAGGGCTATAAAAGAGAGGCAAGACAGAGACTGAAGGGAGTGTCCAGCCAGCCAAAATGCTTAAGGTCAAGCAGCAAAAATCACCTACAACAACAACAACATTGTATCCAATCCATCAATGCACAGCCACAACACACGGTGATATCTGTCTGCTCTGACAGACACACATCAGAACAAAATATCTCGTCTGTCGACACCCCCGAACCCACACAGGGCGCCAAAATAGGCCGACCAATACAACAAACAAATCACCCATGTGCAGGGACACAAACCACTGGCTCCTTCTCCTCGCAGCAAACCCTTTGCTGCACACCATCTATCACAGTGAGGAATAAATCTGCCCCTAATATATTTTAATAATAATAATATAATATAATAATAACTATATATAATAATAATGCAAGAAATGGAGCAGAAAACTCCCCCCCCCCCCCCAGCCCCCCCAGCAGCTGGAAGTAATAATCACAGTACTACTACTACTAATACTCCTAGCACAGGGCAGCATGCAGCAGCAGCAGCAGCAGAGGGAGAATCACCTGCTCAGGGTTTCCTAGAAAATCCGCATCACACTTCTAAGAACCTCAGTTCTGAGAATCCAGCAGCTCAATTCTGGGAATGTCAGCCTGTGACCTGACCATTATATCCGGGCGGGGGAGCGCGGAGCGGCTCCCACCCTGCCCCTTTCCCCTGCTCCCGGCCCACAGCACCCATCCTGCAGCCCCCAGCACCCGGGCAGACCCTCACCCCGGCCTCAAAACCCATGCTGCTGCCGGCAGGGGCCCTGGGTGGGGGGCACTTAGTGGGGAAGGGGCTTTTGGAGCTCACGGCACCACCCCTGCCGCTGTTGGTATGGCCCGGCTGGAGGGATCACGTGGTGTGACTTGGGCTGTGACGTAGGCTTTTTTTTTTTTTTTACTTGCAAGGGCAGCCCACAAATTCTCAGAACTCATTTGCTATTCTGTGACATAAGAGAGGGGCCCGGCGCCCAGTGCACTGTGTGCAGCACACAACACATTCCCTGCACACAGCACACAGCACACAGCACACAGCACACAGCACACAGCACAGCCACAGCACCTCACAGCACACAGCCCACACACACATTCACACAGCACACAGCACACAGCCACCAGCACACAGCACACAGCACCACACATTCCTGCACACAGCACACAACACCCTGCACACAACACATTCCCTGCACACAGCACACAACACATTCCCTGCACACAGCACACAACACATTCCCTGCACACAGCACACAACACATTCCCTGCACACAGCACACAACACCGCACACACACATTCCGCAGCCCAGCACCAACACATCCCTGCAACAAACAGCACCCTGCACACACACATTCCTGCACACAGCACACAACACATTCCCTGCACACAACACATTCCCTACACACCTCCCAACAACGCACACACCACATCCCTGCACCACAGCACCCTGCACACAAACATACCTGCACACAGCACACAGCCACACACCATTCCCTGCACACAGCACACAACACATTCCCTGCACACATAGCACACAACACATTCCCTGCACACAGCACCCTGCACACAACACATACCCTGCACACAACACACAGGGGCACCTACCCGGCACACAGCACATTCCCTGCACAAGGCACACAACACACAGGGGCACACAGCACATTCCCAGCACCCTGCACAAGGCACATACCCAGCACACAGGGGCAAACAGCACACATACCTAACCTGCACCCAGCACACAGGGGCACCTACTCTGCACACAGCACACAGAGGTACCTCCCCAGCACACAGGGCACCTTCCCTGCACCCAATGCACCTCCCCTATACCCTGCACACAGGGCACCTTCCACCATGCAACCACAATAAAAGGATTCTCTTCTTTTTTTTTTTTAATCAGCCCAACAGCTTCTCTATAATAATCTTATTGCCTCAGGTAGGGGGGCAGGGCCATGTCTGCGTCTGTTTTGGGGGGTACCCCCACCCCCACCACTGCTCAGAATTTGGACTGGGACCTGGATTCCTGATGCTGCAGAAAGGCAGGGTTTGCTTTTCTTCCTGCATTTTGTATCAGAGCTTTATATTTCTTTTATGAGAGATATTCTTCGCTTGTTTTCCCCACTGATCAGCTGGCTGCTTTTTTTTTTTGCATTAGAGAATTCTCTCAATGGGCACTGGGTATTTAAATATGTTTTCCCGAAGCACTGCAAGTGGTATGGTATTTTATTGGATGTTGTAATAACACATAGGTAACAATAAATATGTAGATCTGTACTGTATTTACTTGTTTCTGTGCAATATGTCTAGGGAATCTTTGCCTATGCTGAATAATATTGCATTGCAGACAGCTCAATGTTCATTTTCAGGACTTTATTGTAGAGTCTAGTTCATTGCATGTATACTTATTGGGGAAATTGTAATTTGTGTTTTTCTTGTGGTTATTTTTAATCTTGACCTGGAACTAATCCCCAGATCTTTGTCTGATTGAAGACACAGCGAGTGAAAGTTATAGGCAGGAGTTATTGTTCTGGGAGGGGAAGTTTACATAGAAACTAATATAAAACACAGAATATGTGTGTAATGTTACTGTTTGGGTGCCTGGGTGAGGCTTGTTGTCTACAGGAAATAGACACTTCTTGATTTTAAATGAATAGTCAGTGACGTTTATAGACAGTATCCCCGGACCTGCTGCTGTAATTTGGAGTTAGCAGAACTTTAACTGAATTGAGCAGAGGCCTGAAAAGTCAGAATAAGCCTCAGACCCCTTCCATCAGCAACAGGAAACCGGATTATAGCAAATTACAGCTAATCAGATTGCCACTGGTTTTATTTAGCAGTTTGTGTCCCTAACATGACCATTTTAGACAGTCACACAGTGGGTTTAACCACTGCAGTGCTGGACAGGGATTTCCTGGCACCGTCCAAAATGATGGGGGTTCAAAAATACGATGAACCATTTGTGAGGAGGAGCTCTGCTGGACTGAGTGTCCGCATTGTATTATTTCGTGCATATAAAATGCTGCTATCTGGTTTTCTGGTTTTAGATCTGTGCATTTGTGAGCAGAACCGGTTTTGTAAAATGTTATTAATACAATCTGCAGCAATGTGAAAACCTGCCGGCACTTCTGTGATATTTTAGCTATTTGGCTGTATAGACACAGTTGAATTTTGAGATGTAACGCCTTCACCCTTACATAGGCCCACACCAAGATTTGCATTTTTCTGTTTGTTGGGACTGTCACAAGCTCTGAAGGTGTTACCTGTAGTTAATATTCTTACGAGGCACTGCAGGAGTTCTGGTACCATACTAAGTGTGTAAGTGTGTGATATGTGATTCTAACCCAGGGGTGGGCAACTCCAGTCCTCAAGGGCAATCAACAGGTTAGGTTTTAAGGATATCCCTGCTTCCGGACAGTTGGCTCAATCAGAGGCCCAGTCAAAGACTGCTTAACCACTTGGCTACTGGAGGGGCTATGGCTTTTAAGTGACCCATTAGCAGGTAAAGGGTTAAACGCCAAAGTAATTCAGGACTACGGGGTCAATTCAAGATAGGACCTCCGAAAAAAGTATCCCCATCTCTGCTGCGAACGTTGGCAATGTATCCCAGCACTAAATTAGTTAAGATAGCCTTCAATGTATGATTATTGATACTGTACATGGCGGAGTACTCTCTGTTACAGTATGTATCTCTTAGCATGTGGTATTGTTAATCAGCCTGGCTTCCGCCCATAGAAATGCTGCTATCTTATCTGGGCCTCTGCTTACTGAAGGCTTTCTTCATACTCACTCAATGAATGATCAATAGGTTTACGAGAAGGGGTGTTGATATAGTATTATTTATTTATTTTGGCTTATCTCCTTTCTGGTGTAATGCACTTTTCAGAGGGCAGAGCATTGAAATCCAGTGGATCCCAACCTCCCTGCACATCACTGTCGGATCAAGCGCTGTCCTAGAAAGGGCCCCAGCTAAAATCATTGAGAGAACTTTTAACCCTTCCCTGTCAGGTGACCACCTTTGGGTTCAACGTTTAATAAACTAAACTATTTCAATGGATTATTGATTTAATAACAACATTTTAATAGGATTGTAGTATCTGCCCAATATCTGCTGAACAATAATGACAAACACATTAGAATTACCTAGGTTGATTATTATTTTTTAGATGAGAACTCTTTATAACTGTTAAGACCAAATGTTTATTATGGAATAAACCTACCAGGGGACTATCTGATCCATTGATGATATATTCTACATGGTTATGAACGCACTTGGGCAGACAAAGTGGGCAAAATGGTCCAAATCTGCCATCCATTTCTATGTTGCCATGTGCACCTTCTGAGACCCCATATAAGTTACCAACTTAATGCCAGCTGAGTGTCTTGCTTTTTAAATGCCCTGCGTGCACCTGATCCTATTGAAGCAGATCTAAGCTGCTTCTGATCCTTCTCACAAGTAGAATATAATAGACAAGCACTAGTACTTTTCCACTGAGATCAACTGCTGCTTGTCTTGTCTATGCCCAGCGTGCAGAAGCCTTGCACATTACATTCCAGCCATGGAGCATTCCCCTGAGAGCGAGAAAATGACACAGGCCTTGCCCACAGATGTAACTCGGAATACGTGTTTACTGAATCCTACCAATTTCATTAAGAATTGTGAGACTGCAGATATGACCCTGGATAATCAGTAACAGCAGCACTACACACACCTAGTCAATTTTTAACCAATCATACCAAGTGCAAAGTCTGTAAATTTATCCTGGATGGAAAAAGACACCAATTACTTAACTAATTGTGCGTGTGGCCCAGAGATTTCCGAGCATAATTCAGAAGGGAAATGTGGCAAATCAAAGCACATTAAAAAAATCAAAAAGTAAGCGTGTTACTGAAGCCCTATCGCCAGCATGGAAAGAGAACTTCTACATACTAAAAACATACGGATCAGGAAATGTAGGAATCACCGTAGAAAGCATGAAAAGACTGCTTACATATTAGCATCACAACTTTTAAACACTGATATATTGAGATCCTGTTGTGACATTTTAAGGTTTATAATGTTCTTCCAAATAATAGTTGTGAAAGGGTCATATGACTAAAGAAACTATCTAGGAAATTCTATGAAGTATTACAGATAACAGATTTGCCAGCAAAGCCGTAATAACTGGCGTCCCCTGTGTAAGACTGTGTATGTATGGGACGTAACGTCACACTGCAGTTCTTACATGTCTGTAATATATTCTGTAGTTTGGCTTTATTCCCTGCCGGTCACACTCACTGCAGTGAGATTTCGCATTACTCTCTGTCTATTACTATGCACAGAATAGGCACAATAATTAAATATTATAATGTCAGCAGCAATAATCAAGATATTGTATACATACATTCTTACATATTAGCAGCAAGGACAGCAATAACAGGACTTATGGACCTGCAGTTTTAGACGTGTCCAAAAATATTGGGATAACCACATTAATAATCTAATAATAGTAATAATATTAGATAAATTATGCTATTGAGGAGTATGGTGATGATAGTAGCATAGTTATTTAGGTTAAAGAAAGACATTTATATTAAGTTTAACCATGTCAAATTATAATTGGTGAGATATTTATATTTATATTGATCCAGAACAAGGCAAACAAGACAGTCCCATGATCATAGAAATATAAATAGTTTAAAAAAAAAAACTTCATTTTAAACTGTGCCATTTTATATACAGAAACATAACAGCCTGATATATTTTTTTTGCTGTATTTTATCAGTTAACAATAATATTTCCAATTGAAAGCTATTTTTGTCTGAGAATACATAAACCAAAATTGACCCTTGATTTTAATTGCAGAAGGCTTCTCCTCATTGCATTCAGGCACCCCGTGACATACTCATTATACTTCTAGATGAGGACTGGGCCACTCCAATCCTCAAGGGCCACTAACAGGTCAGGTTTCAAGATATCCCTGCTTCAGCACACCTGTGCTGAAGAAGGGATATCCTGAAAACCTTACCTGTTGATGGCTGTTGAGGACTGGAGTTGGCCAGTCTTTGACTAAGACACTGATTGAGCCACCTGTGCTGAAGCAGGGATAGCCTGAAAACCTGACCTGTTGGTGGCCTTTGAGGACTGGAGTTGCCCACCCCTGCTCTAGATAGTTAATTTTTTGTTTTTTTGGTAACAATGTAAGTGAATACTTTATTTCCGAGTAAAATGAGCCCATTTTCACATGTAGTTTCACGCATAGAATATACCACACATGGAGAAAGATATTATTTGTAACTTCAAAATCAAAACAGAACTATTTAATATTAATAATAATGGAACTAGTTTGGCAGGTATCCTGGTTTACAAGCGAAGAAACTTTCATTTAATGAGCATCAAGGACTGTTGAAACTTTAATACGAAGTCCGTGTCAACTTTATTTATTGTACAGATACTTTATGCAAATGTGTTTTAAAGAAGACTTAAATAAACTTTGATTTCAGCATTGCAAAATGAGGCAGATTTTCCATGTTTATTTTCTGTAAATGTAAAAACCTATATAGTCGATTTGTGAAATCTATTCTTCACAGCAGTGTGTCTATACTGAGGCATAGGGACATCTTTTATATAGTCCGAAAACACGGGTACGGCTTCGGGGAAAAAAATGTCCCTTCTCTTCCCCTGAAAAAAATCTTACAATTTAGGCTGTCTGCATAAAAAAAGGAGCTGGGAAAATTGGCCCCAAAATCCCCCCACATAAATGGTGATAGAAAAATACTAAAAATAGATTAAAAAAGTCATTGATGCAACTCCCGGGAAAAGGTGCAAGTCACAAATCCGATACAGTCCCAAATTAATTTTTTGGCACACCCCTCAAACAGCAAAGCGGTTACATTATCACAGGTGTTTGTTCTTGTTCGCAGGGGATGGGCCTTATTCACGGTGGTTGCCATTGGCAGCTATTTCAGCTGGACGAGCTTTAACCGTGGCACGTGGAAGTTGATTAGTATTTATGGAAAGATTTTGACCACCTTCTTGTGGTTTAAGCCCCCAATACACATACTGTCGTGATAAGGTGATAAGGACATTTAAGATTGCAGGTCAGATAGTCTTCCTGCATGAAATCCAGAGAAAAACAAGTATTTTACGATCGCTTATTAATGTTCAAAAATGAAAAGGAAAGAATAGGTCCAGGAGTATGATAACTTGTTTGTTCAATAAAAGGTAACAATGTACAAGGTTTCTAACCTCCCAGAATTATTAATAACTGAAGAATAAACCTTACAGGTTACAGAGTTTGTGTACACTGTTAACTTTTGTTGGCTCAATAAAAGGAATCATACTACATACAGTATTTTTTCCATGAAATTTAAAGAGAGAAACGGGGAATTTCAGCACGGGGCAGAAGGTAAAAAATAATTAAATCAGAAATGAAGATTTGCCTGAACTGGGGTTACACGGTGAGCAAGCTGTTCCTTTTTGTACTGTGGCCAAAATATGTACCTAAAACCCCAATTTAAAGGGATTATTACAAATACATGTGCAGGCTTTTAAATGAAAAACAATTGTAAGTCCTCTGTGTATTGGATAAGCTTATTACCAGGAAACATGGAACTGGATCAGTTATTTTAGCAGCTTCTCGATTCAGTTTGGTGCCCCCCTGCCCCCGGCAAAGTTAGCTATACATTGGTGATTATTTGACATAAATGACCCAATCGGGAGAAAATCTGGTCATTTTTCCAATATTTTGCCTGATAAAATGTATTTGGAATAAATACAATAAAGTTTAAAGAGATAGTATATAGAGATGGAGTGGCTAGTGAGTACCTGGCTCAATTCCCGGTGTCGGCTCCTTGTGACCTTGGGCAAGTCACTTTTTCTCCCTGTGCCTCAGGCACCAAAAGCGTAGATTCGAAGGTCTTCGGGGCAGAGACCCGTGCCTGCAAAATGTCTCTGTAAAGCGCTACGTAAAACTAGCAGTGCTATACAAGAACAAACATTATTATTTATTATTAATTATTATAGTTTCGTGAACTCAGCTACTTTCAATACAGATTTGCCATTCGGGCAAAAATCCACTGACTTTTCCCATGGCTGCTTCGGGGATATCCCTCACCCTATATACATTTAAGAAAAGAGACTCCGGCCGTCCCTTGCATTTTGTTTGCAGCGTTCCCGGATAATATTGAATATGGCTCCGTGTGGAAAATATCATGCCACGGAAATCTGAACGGAAAAATTGTTACTAAACAACACCGTTTATTGTTAAATTACTGACAAGGTAGCAATGTACTATTATTACATGTATGTATATATTCATTTCTAAAGCATGTTCGCAAATACAGCACACAAGAAAAACTGGGAATAAGTGCAAGAAATCTCAAAGTAAATCCAGAAAGGAAAGAGTCGTGGCTGTGAGACGCTTCCAGTCTCCGTGTGATGTTGGAAAACTTAAAGAGACAGCTGGAGTCACAAGTGGCTATTTCTCAGTCTCCCAGCTGCAAAAAGGGGATAATATTGGTATAAAAAAAACAGCACCAAAATTATGAAAAGCAAATAGTTTGATTTTTTTCTGCTACAAATAATTTTTGTTCCAATTTTGCAGCCAGGAGACTTTTCTGACCCCACTGAGACGGGTGTCGGTAAAAAATTAACTCACGAGTGTGAGTTCTTATAAACAGGAATCTGCTTTCTATTTTTATAATATTATATTTTGACAGTGCAGTATTTTGGCCTTTTAACTGCACACAATGTGCTGACTTGTTAATAAATGATGATAACATGGCAGGACGACCTGCTAGGGGATTCTCTGCATTATTTCACGTTACTAGGACTTTGGGCTAGACAAAATAAAGTCCAATAAGTTCGCCTTGCGTCCGCCAAAATGTATTGCGCGCTTCACAGTGATGTATTTATTTGCCACCTAATTCAGTTAAAAATGATATATGCATTTGCAAAGTGCGATTTCATCTGCATTTGCCAGATAGTGATAACTATCTCCAAAGAGTCAAGTTATCTCAAACAATCAGTGATAAATATCTCTGTGCTTGTGAACGCACGGAGGTAGTGGGGAACGCACGGAGGTAGTGGGGAACGCACGGAGGTAGTGGGGAACGCACGGAGGTAGTGGGGAACGCACGGAGGTAGTGTGGAACGCACGGAGGTAGTGGGGAACGCACGGAGGTGGTGGGGAACGCACGGAGGTGGTGGGGAACGCACGGGAATTTGGGGGTTTGGTGAGAAGGAAACTGGACCCTCACATCTCTTCCTTTACAGTTAAACCACTTGACTTATATTATTAATACTAATATTAAAACGTTAACTAAAGACTCAAACACTTTTTGGCGGTAAAGGCCACAGCATTTGTTACACAAGCAACCATTTAACAAATATCTTTATACATCATACATTAAAACCCAGAGCTTGGCAGCCATAACGGAGAGCAGGTCTCTGCCGTCCAGCCAGGAAGAAGCATGAATAAAATGTATCACAGAGTTAAAAAGAAATGATACAGTAATTAGTATACTTCTTTACTCCCCCTTTCCTTCTATTTGATTTTTTATTAAAAAATATATACACTATATATTGTATTTTTTTTTTTTTAAATACAGCAATAATTGAACACAGTTATTCTACCTATCAATAACCAAGTGCAAGTCACAAGCCTTCAAGTGAACAGTACCAAGCCCAGAAGAACATCAGTTGTGGGAAAGGGGATGACCCAGGGGTCCAGATGCTATATTTGTGCTTATGACTACCGTTATTGTGATTTTTTATTTTACATTTACCATTGGACCTTAAAGCACCCGCCCAAGCTGGGGTTTTGTATTTTTTCCCCCTTTAATATGTGCATCAATTCAATCCACACAATGATAAGTAATTAGCTAAATTGCCGATCAATCTGTTCTCCTGTGATCGATCGATCAAAGATTCGGCTCGGGGGTTCACTAAATGGCTGCAGCGGAGTTTTCTGTTTCAGAAGAGGAAGGGGATGTGACTTTGTAAATGGTTGCTAAAGAAACAAAAAAGGCTTGTTACATTATAATATATTAAAAATGTTATTCAGAGTTGTTAGTTTTTTTTAAATGCTTCAAGTATTTTCTTATAGTACAGAATTTATTTATTTAAAAAAAAAAACACACATGTAGGATATTGTTTGTTCTGCAGCTTTAAAGTAACTGGGTTTGTCCCTGGTGGTTCCACTTGTGTTTCGGGAATGGGGACATTTTCCCATTTATTTTATTTCCCTTACTCAAAAAGGTTAATACATGTTATACTGTAATGTTATAAATGATATGTTTGTATATACAACGCTGGTATTATATTAAAAAAAACCAAACATATTTCCCTTAATACTGCGATAGTATTTTTAAGCACATAATATATGGTGCCCTGCAGACACATTTTCACATGTTTCCGAAATTCTTATTAGGTAGAAAGCCACTGATCCAGGCCGCTTCCCGGGACATCCCCACAATAAGGGAGGTGAAACAATGTCGTGGCCCAGAGACAAGCCCCCCTCAGTGCGTATTGCATGTTTTACGTATAGATTTGAACACTCCTCTCTTCTGCGTCTCCTCGCAGTGATAATTTCAGGGTAGCCTTGAAGAAGAAGTCTGAGAGTTGGAGAGCTCTATACACTTTAATTTCAGCTACAAAGAACTCTTACTGTATGTGGGGGTCACTAAAAGGTACCACAACCTACGGCACAAGAAATCTACATTTCTCCAGGACCAACACAGCTAGCACGCCTTTGAAGGACAGTATTGAACACACTGACCTCAGCGGTTTTTGTTTTATTTTTTATGATAAAAATTGTCTTTGGACTTTAGTAAATCGGGCCTTAGTACAAACAATTTCACTGCTGAGAAGGATTGTAACTTTACCATGCAACATTACTATACAACATTACTACAGTATGCAACATTACTATACAACATTACTACAGTATGCAACATTACTATACAACATTACTACAGTATGCAACATTACTATACAACATTACTACAGTATGCAAAATTACTATACAACATTACTACAGTATGCAAAATTACTATACAACATTACTACAGTATGCAACATTACTATACAACATTACTACAGTATACAACATTACTATACAACATTACTACAGTATGCAACATTACTATGCAACTTAGTAATGTGGCATACTGAGTAAAGGTTTGCATGAGTACTGTGTGCACATTGGAGTGAGTAAAGTTTGCATAGTAATATGCAAGGCACGTAGTAAGGTTGTATACGTAATTGTTGCTACTGTATGTACAGTGCATCGTAATGTTGAATACTGGTTAAAGGTGCATAGTATGTTGATCCGTAGTAAAGTTGCTATAGTACTGTTGATAATAATGTGCTACTGTGAGTACTGTTGTATTATACTAATTTTGCATACTTAGTAACTTCATAGTAATGTGTATTAATAATGTTGCATCCTGCAGTAAGGTGGTTAGTTATGTTGCATTAAGTAGTAATTTGTATAGTAAGTTGCATACTCTGTAATGTTGTGATATGTAATTTTGATACTGTGTAGTTGCATACGTACTGTTGCATTACTGTAGTAATATTGTATTAGGTATGTTGCATACAATGTAGTAATGTTGTATGTATATTTCATACTGTAGTAATGTTGTATAGTAATTTGGCTACGTAATAATGTG
>WSYH01000156.1:124097-188922 GCA_036426205.1 Ascaphus truei
GCGTCTGTGCTTACTCCACGTACAGTGTATCACCTTTGTAACCACGCACTCAACAATCTTGCTGTACCCACGCTACACCACTTGCAATCACTCCGTATATCACACACGGTAATCTGACTATCACACACGTCTATTCAATTCGTCCCCTACACCCACCCACCTGCTCAACCAACTGACTACATCATTGTTAACACTTCATATTCACCATGGAAACCAGCACTCCGTGGTTTAATACCCCTGTGCCAACATATCCGCTTCTAACAGCAAATAATGGTTCACAACACTTCCCCACTGGCCCCCCCACAACCCTAATAAAGGTACACGAGATTGTACTCACCCATTTATTATCACTTCCTTATGACCCACACACTGCCCCTCACTACGAACCGTAAACACACTAATCATCCATGCCTCCCACTGACCTATTGTTTACACATGACTGTTGTGTGACCACCACCTGTCTTTCAGTAACTGTCACTACGCAGACTGCCTATATGCCCTATTGTTACCCCATACTAACTGCTTATTTTATCACTTAGTGTCGTCCCGTAGCACTACACCTGGTATTAAACACTATTATACATTGTATAGTAGTTCTCCGATGCTACATTGTAACACTATACGAATGTTACACACGGGTGTACGTTGTTAACACTAGATTCACATGTAGACACCTTGAGTAGACAACGTTAACACTAAAGTTGTAACATAACAGAACTTAAGTCAAACCCAGCAGAACCTTGTAACGGGTCACTTCTAAGTATCGTTATTGTACCCCCCCCAATTGTAACCCCTGCCCTAACAACTCACATTGTACGTACTACATATTGACAATTGTACATTGCATACATTTGAGTACAACATAGTTAAGGCCGTATAGTTCACCCAACACGTAATCACGCTGAATCGATAAGTGTTACTGTTAGCCAATTGTGAACACAAGTCATAGCGTATACATAGGTCAGTATCTTACCAGACATATGTAACAAGTGGTAGTATCAATCCCAAGCCATTGTTACATACTGTTAGATGTTACTATACTACATTTGTTACATTGGTTAGTAACGACTAAGCAGATGTATGTTGTATAATCGAACACTAACAATCTTTTCCGTTTGTATCACACATATTTTTTTTTTTTTGATCCGAACCACACATCTGACTTCTTTGTTGCTTTTTTCGTTAGCAACCACCTTTGTTAACAATCTGTCTGTAACACAGTAACACTTAACAATGCTAACAAACTGTAAAAAAGGTAACACAACAATGAGCTGTGTATGTAGCAAGGACACTAACCATGTAAAAATGTCTGTCAACAATGTAAAACACGTAACACTAACAATGTAACAATGTAACAATGTCTATGATGCCGTTAGGTCCTTTTCTATCTTTTTTCACAATATTTAAAACTGCGTTTTTTTATCTTCTTTTGGTTTCTGTAGTTGCAATTCCCGTCAGACATTTTGACCATTTGATCCCTGTAAATGTGTATATTTGGGCTCGGTATCTCAGGGATGAAAAATTGCATCAAGCTACTCAATACTGCTCTATTTTCCAACAATACGATCAACAAATATTTTTTATTCTATTTTTTATTCCACTTTTATAAGCATCACTTTGAATTGTTGCAGCTTTTATTATTTTGCTCCGGTAAGGAGCTGGCACTTCCAATGTCGCTCTCTGTGCTCAGAGACATCGGGATCAATTTATAAAAGTCTCTGTGATTAGCATCCCAGACACTTGAGTGAATAACCCCCCAAGTGTCACTGTGCAGAGCGTAAAGATGACAAAACTAAACTTTTCATAAATGCACCCTAACATTTGTATCAATGGAGTAATTGGCAGAGAACACTAGAGAACATTATTTGTTACTGCAAAAGATAATCGTGTATTCTTTACCTTACCTAATGTAGATCTCAATCTTTTTAGTGCCATGTGACATCCCTGACTTGTTTTTAAAATACAGAGAACACCCTCCCTCACTTTTATGGCATGGTTTTCTGTGTAAGGGCTATGCTAAGTAATCATTTTACATATATATATATATATGTCGACAAATCACCAAAAAATCTACTCGCCGGAAAAAAAATCTACTCGCCACCTAGTACCACACGTGTGCTGCTTGGGCTAATAGGAGCTCGCCACGATGTTAAATCCACTCGCCCGGGGCGAGCAAATGTATAGGTTTGTCGAACACTGTATATATATATATGTATATATATATATATATATTTATATCACTGGCAACTCAAATGCAGCGCTTCCATGTTCTGCTGCTTGTAACTTTACACTTGCATTGTTGTGTATCTAAATGTTGTCTTACACTAGAAGTTTGTCACAATGCTGCCTTGGGATCCTGACACACTGGGATGTCACGATATCCTGGTTGAGAATCACTAGCCCAATAACGCCTGGAGTTCTCTCTCTGTCTAAGCACTGATATTCCACAATTGTCTTCCAATGGACATGCTACTTTAACAGAAAAAATGACACTGTCCATATTGATGTACAAGAAAACTTTGGCCAATAAAAGTAGGCGTACTGTACTGTGCCCTGTTAGAAAAAGATCAACATTTAGAAGACGTTGGGGCAAAGCTCTTTGGACTGAATTTTGCAGAGATTTAAGCAATATTGACCATTGGAAAACAGGAAGGATAGAGCGGGGGGGCGGGGGGGGGGGGGGGGGGGGGGGGGGGGGCAAATTCCAGCCCTAAGGGCCACCCAAAAGTCAGGTTTTAAGGATTCTCCCTGCTTCAGCACAGGTGGCTCAATCATGGGCTCAGTTCAGTCAAAGGCTGAGCCACTGATTGAGCCACCTGTGCTGAAGCAGGGATATCCTGAAAACCTGACCTGGCAAAATCTGTGGAGCCTCTACTCCACTTTTCTTGTGAATTAAGTACTGTTTTCAGCCATAATGAGCCCTTTGCATAATTATAACGGACGTCAGTGCTAATGTTATGGAAAAGAGGCGTTCCCTCTGCGCATATCCCTAGCGCTGCTCCGGTATAGTTAGGTCAGAGCTAACGGTGGAGTTACTCACCCCCAGACCCTGATATAGGTCTGTTATAGGCTCTGGGTAAGACCACAGTTAGGTCTGATTTAACATATTGTTATTTACAAGGTACTTTTCCTCTCCTGACTCCTCTTAGTTTTTAATTAAACACCTGTACTTTGGTGGTAAATTACCGTATATGTGAATATGTGTGTATATGTGGCAGGACCGAAACGTTGGGTTTATAGTGTGCTGTTTTGTCACTGCTAATACATGTCTTTTTGCTATATCTGAGTGTTGCTGCTTTTGTGCCTTCTCTTATGGGAAGACAGGGTTTCTATATTGATTTCTATGGAGCATGCACCTTGACTTTACATTTGTTGCTTGGAGTGCTTGCTGCTGCTTTTTGTTTTATATATATACACACCTTGTGTAGAGCACTGTTTATACTGTGGGCTCTCCATTCATTTTTATTCACACTGATACACATACACACTCTTTCTTCACTTGCTTTCAGTTACCCTTTGACACCTCTAGCCATAAAACACATCCACACCGGGGGAAGGACAAGCACAGATAACATTCCAAGAGACACTGTTTTTAAGTTATCCTTGCTTCATTCATTGTAACAATCGCCGGAAGAAGAGATCAGTGTATCTCGAAAGCTCGCACAAATAAAAGCATTTCGTTAGCCACAGAACGGTATCATCTATTATTTTTTGATATTGAAGCTCGGCTAAACACGGTACTGATACCTCTACATATTAGATAATATATATATATATATATATATATATATATATATATTTGCAAATCTAGTTACATACTTACTTATGTACCACGTGTCAGAGAATTGACTTTCTATTGAGTGTTCTGTTTCAAAATGCTTATACGTTTGTAGACTGGCTCAGACTTGCAGCTCTCACATTGTGTGAGTCTGTGGCTGCATTTTGATGCGAAGTTTGTTAGATTTAGAAGAGGAAATACATGAAATATTTGAGTCCAATTTTTTTTAACTGTTCCTGCATTATTTCTCCCTAAACTTGATACCTTACTATATACATTATATATAACAGTATACACACACACACACACAAACACACACACACACACACACACACACACACACACACACACACACACACACACACACACACACACACACTGAGATAAAGAAACTGAAATAAGCACATAACTATATTATGTTCTATGAAAGACAGTGGAGTTACCTTGTATAAGTTACTGTGCTATATTGATATCAGAAGGGAAGGGTTAATGGGTTTATTTTAAGCCAAAAGCCACAGGAATGCCAAAGGGAATATTATTTAATCAAAAGTGCAAATACACTCTGCCTGATCAGGGTTAGAAAAGAACGAGGAGAAGCAGAAGGAAGGCTCGGCTACGCTCCGAGGATTCTGATCCAGGAGTTCCGCAGTAATGTGCAGCTCCTCCCGGTTCTCCCAGGTCTGGGACGAGAGCTTTAGTTACTGACTTGTTAAGAAAATGTTGGATAGATATCCTTTACTGTTACTTTTCAATGAGCAGCTTAGAATTAAAATGCTTAAAGAATTTAGAATAAAAAACCTGCAGTGCTGGAGGAGCCTGGGAAGTATTACCGTGAGGTGTGAACCCCTCTGCTATTGGGAGGGGTGTACATTAGGAGGGGTGTACATTTTAAGGGGTGTACTGTACATTAGGAGGGGTGTACATTGGGAGGGGTGTGCAGTACAATTACCTCTACAAACTTTCAGATATTGTTTCCCTTACTTTTTGAGAAGGTATCTCTCCTGCGACCCCCTGATAAACCTCCTTGTACTTCTGTAAGGAGGAGTAAATCGCTGCTACCTGGGATAAAACATGGCAGGCAGAATCAGAGGAAGCTTAAATTGTCACTACCCAGGCATGTGAGGGAGATGCCAATGAAAAGTGAAGATGAGAGATGCAGGGGATTCTGGGAAATGTTCATCTCAGAGTGACAGCGCTAGTAATGAAAGTTACAGTTGTCAGTAGATTTCCTCAAATACATTTTATATATATCAACTGACGAAGCAAGAATTGCGAAACGTGTTGGTTACGCCCTCATTAGGTGTGCGTACCATTAAATGAAACCCACGGTGCTTTGTTTTCTGTTTCCGCACCATCTTACGGTCCCGATGCTTCCTTGCTCGGTCCTCGTACTCGTTCAGCTGTCATACTGGAACAGCTTTATTTGTTTTTGCTGGAATGAAGCCTGGAATTCCAAAACATTTGTGGTAGTTCTCTACTTAAAAAAAAATGCATGTTAGCTTTGCAGGCAGTAAATATTTCCCTTAATCACTTATTCAAATGGCAGAGAATGTAACTTCTGTGGTTATGATTTGGTAAAAACATTTTCGCAGGTTTAAAAAATAAAATAAAATTATTTAATGTAAGCAAATAGGGATTTTATTTTAAACATCCTGGTGGTTTTGCAAAGGTGGGATGGATGGGGAGAGTCACTTTGCACCGTCAAAATCAGGTAACACTGAACCCCACATCGGCGTTTAGTGAATCCTAGCACATGTATCCAGCAATTCGGGGATTACAATAGTATTAAAGATGCAGACCAAGCAATATCCTACATGTGTTTTTTTTTTTTTTTTTAATCTAGCATTTAAAAAAAAAAAAAAACTTAATGACATTTAATGTATTATAATGTAACAAACATTTTTTATTTCTATAGCAACCATTTACAAAGTCACATCCCCTTCCTCTTCTGAAACAAGCTCTGGCACAACCCTTTTTGAGGCCGGCCCCCTCTCTCTAGCAGTGCACCAATTGTATCTAGGGACTGCCTGGTCACATGATCTTCTTCACAGAACTTTGCATCTTTGGTCCTCTCCTGCTGCACTGACAGCCATTTAGTGAACCCCCGAGCCGAATCTTCGCCTATCGATCTCAGGAGAACGGATCGATCGGCAACTTAGCTAATTACTTATCATTGTGTGAATTGTATGGATTCACATACTAAAGGGAGAAAATTTAAAAGTAAAAAAAAAAAACCCCAGCAGCTTGAAATGCGGCTTCAACAGAGACTTTTTCATCATGTACCAAGAAACTTTGCATCTAGTCTGTCTGTTGTCCATCCGCTTGTACATTGTAGAGTCAAGCACATATTATATGGGATGCATCAAGTTCTGCGTTTCTGACACTATTTGTATGCTGTAACAATTCTCACAATTCATACATTGGACTCTATGTATCAAAGCACAAGTATAAACACAAACGTTTTTAGTTATACGCAACTCGTGCTGAAAAATACCCGCGCCAGGAAGCGTCTATGTAATCTTAGTTGTATCATTTTTGGGCGCGTTTGCCTGTAACGAGAGGAGGGATTTATGGAGAAAGTGGGAGGAGCCAGGCAGAGTTACATTTGCATATTGGGGCGTCTATGTATTAAGAAGAGCCCGGCTGGCGTTCCTTTTTCCGTCAGCATAAAGCGTGCGCCGGTAGAAGCACACGTAATAAATATGTTGGGTTTCAAACAGAAAAAATGCGAATCTTTTTATGCCAAGGCGTCGGCGCGGACCAATTTCTTCATACATAAACCCCACAATATTTTCTCTTCCAAAGGGAAAAAAGTAACTGGCAGAAGATATTGGAAATTACTGCAAAGTAAAAAAAAAACAAAAATCGCGACAGGAAGTAACTCTTTTTATGCTTGGACTTGTATGATGTTTGAATTCCATAAACCTGTTTTTCTGCATTTTAGTATTTTTACAAGTATTTATTCCAATATTCCGTAAATTGCCCATTCTGACACATTTGGGCTAAATCTAACCTGATTAAACTGTTGGCACTGAAGGCAAAGATGCATAAATGTTACATTCAGCTCTGGTATAATCCATTGCTGTTCGGAGACAAATGACACAGCCAAGAGTTTCTCATCTGAATGGAAGGCGTCCATGAATACAAATGTATAAACCAGACCAGAAATTTGGAGCTCGGATACCAGCTCTTCGTGAATTTAGGAAGAACCCGAAATGTCAGTAACTATTACCGAAGCAAAGCAGGCTGTTTCATTCCTACAGGCCCCATGACTGGCCTTTGGCACAATTTATGCATACTTCAAAATGCTTATCCTTGGTAGATTACAGAGATTACCAAAATGTAGCACTGTGGATCTCACTAGGAGAGGTATCTAATATACTGTACACTGAATATTACTCTTACATTTGTCACAGCAACAGGGGAGAATGTTCATCAAAGTCTCAAAGATACTAAACTGGCAACAACCGGCGGCATTTTTATCCCGGGAAATGTTTTATTTTGGTTGTTTTACAAATGGAATGCGTTATTTTTGCTCCAGTTTTGCAGACGGGAGAGTTTGATAAATTAAACCCCATTACCCCAGGATACTGAAATACAAAATATCCTCTGGTCATTTGGAATTTAGTTTCACATCTTAAAATTATGTGCGATGTTAAACGTGGTGATTGAAAAATGTATGTATGAATTTTCTAAGGGAACTGTGATGTTTTCTTGGAAGGGTTAATCCTTTAGGGACTGGTCTTTCTGGAATGCCATTGTTTCCTTCTTCATGTAGCAGAAAAAGAACAAAAGTGCATAAACATTGAAGCACATCCCAAAGCCTGTCTCACACGTCTTTGTTGGTATCAATTTAATGGCAGAAATTGCAATGTTTGGGACTGCAAACGAATCCAGAGGAACCTGAAACGCGTCGTAACTTAAAGGGGTTAAAATGCAAAGTCCATCTGTTCAGGCTTTTTTTTTACATCATTTCATAAAGGAGATCGGCCCCGAGCCACAGAAGGATCACGTGTATCAATAACAAAGGTCTTTTTATTTACATTTCCCTGAACTATCTACCAATCTGGGCTAGAAAAATATGGCCGCCGGTGACTTGACTACATCCACAGCTATATGTCGAAATGCACAGGCTTGTTACCAACAGCCTTTTGGGACCCAAAGCTGCTGAAACAGGAAATCGTTTGGAGTCCATATCATCTTTTATTTTCCTTTTAGACATTGATACTTTTTATATGAATATATATATATATATATATCACATGGTAAAATAACCCGTGTGCCCATTTATTGCCGTATGGCTGCACTGCCGCTAGCCTATTTGGCTGCATGATTTCACCTCCAACATTTCAAGCCGAGCGACACATCGGGCAGGTGTTCATTAGTAAGGCTGTCTCTCTTTGTTAATTAAGAGCGTGGGCAGATCGCACTGCTTTACGCATTGATGCCATTGTGTCATGCCCAAATATACAAATTCAGGGTGTGCTTCAGGTCAGAATTTATGAAGTATTTATTAAAAGAATTGTGCAAGTTTGGGAGTGTTTCAGGTCAGCACTGGATCTTTTATAAACCTACGTAAGAGGTTAAACTGTCTGAGACAAGGGATATACCAGCAATTTGCTTACAAATGAGAATTGATTAGATTGAAAGGCATTCTTGAGTATTTCAAAGTTCTCTTAGCTTTAAAATATAATATATAAAGCACTTGGAACCGCTCAGTTCTCTTCTGCATGTGTACTACCACAAATCCAAGGAACAGTTGCACGGAAACAGAAAGACTGGATCCCTGGGTATCCAGGGAAGTCCCCAGTAGGTCCCAGTATCAGATGGGACTCTATCTTTGATTAACATAAGAGATGGGTCATATCTCCCATGGGAGTGTGTTTGTGAGTGCTACTGCAGGAATCTCCAGGCAGATGCACCAAATCCTACACTCTCCAAACCTTGGGAATCTGAGCATGTTTGCCCGAGACGGAGCTAGGTGCTGGGCAGGAGCGGAATCTGGCTTTTGTTTGCCGCATTGTTTCTTGCGATATTTCATCTGCCTTCCTAATACAGCCGTCCATTCCCCTGCCACCATTCGGTAGCTGTGTCGGCTTGTGAAGATAGGGAGCGTGGGAGACGGCAGGGAGAGGCAGAGAGAGGTAGGGAGAGGCATGAAATAAATAATAATTATATCATCATGTAGTTATAAATAAAAATAATAATTCATTTGGCGGTTAAGATACTAGACTTGGCATTAAGCACACACAAGCCACCCACTATCTGAGCTGTCAGTCCGTCCAGTCCAGACTAGTTCCTCCATTTGGGTTTGGTTACCTGGGACTGGGTAATATTTAGGTTCTGGTTTCTTTTATCACCTCAATCTGACCTGTCTCTTGAATATCTTTAAACCAGTAATTCAGTCCCAGCTGGTTAGAACAACAACTGTTCTAAAGAATAACACACCCGTGTCTGTGGTGGTGGTGGTTACAAAAAAGAATTTTTGAGTTAAATAATAGATATATTTGTAAATATTTATATATATATGGTAAACAATAAAATCCGCACTCAGGTAGTTATAAAAATGGACTGGTGTTAGTCCGATGTAGCCTGGTCTTTCCCCGTCCCCCTTACCTCCCTGTTGGTAGCGCACTTAGGGGGGGGGGGGGGCTGCATACTGTAGCTGCGGGATCAGCGGCACTGTGTGCAGGCAAGGAGAGGGAGCTCCATTGCTTCAGAGCGCCGCGGCGGACGTCCAGGCAGGGCAACGCCATTAGACAGTTCGCATATGCACAGAGTGTTCTCCAGTACGGAGGCCATTCCAGGGAAGTTGCGTATGCGTAGTGATGACAGAACCACGGTGGCCATCTCCTGTGTTGCTCCACAGGGGAACTACACTCCCCAGAATGCCACAGGAGCTGAGGCCATGTGGGCAGTGTTATCCAATAGGGCTGCTAGGATCTCCTGAGGTTAGATTGTGACTTTTGGCGCGCTTGGAGCGTGAGGAGGCGGTTGGAGACAGTTGGTGTCAGTTGGAGCCAGGACAGAGAAGGGGTAGGTAGGGTCTGGGTTTCAGTGGCACCCAGACTAGGCAGATTATCCCCTTTAGGTCACAGATAGGCCCCACTCACACTCAGCTTGTGGTTGCTGCAGGGAAAGCCCATGGGCACGGATGCTTCCCCAGTATTGTGCAGTGTCCGGGGCACAGTTATTGCGCCATACTGTGAAGCAGAGCCTGCGGTCTGGGACCAGATCCAGGCATACATCACCAGAGACTATTTTATTAAAGGTTATGTGTATTTGGGGGTTACTATGTCTATTGGGGAGGTGGGATGGTCATTATGTGTATTGGGGGGACTTAGTGTGTATTGGGGGGTTTATTGAGTGTGAGAGGTGGGGATGTGGGGGAGGGGAGAGGTGCAGGGATGGAGAGAGGTGGGGATGTGGGAGAAAGAGAAGTGGGGTTGTGAGAGATAGAAGGGGGATCTCGGAAGGCTGCCGACATAGGGGGGGAGGAAAAGCTGTGTGCGACCCTGAGTACCGGTGTGTGTGTGTGTGTGTGTGTGTGTGTGTGTATATATATATAAATATTACTGTGTTCTCATTTGCATGTCTTAGACAGGTCTGCAACCCTGCCTTTCACCATTATTACCCAGCACACAGCACTTCCACTGCAGCAAGGGATTCTGGGAAATGACATGCAAATGAGCACACAGTGCCACCTTTTCCTTCAAAACCATTTAACATGGTCCCCTATAAGCATAAGCTTGCTGCATTTCACAGCAAGAGGTGGCACTGTGTGCTCATTTGCATGTAATTACCCAGAATCCCTTGCTGCGGTGGAAATGCTGTGTGCTGGGTGATAATGGTGAAAGGCGGGGTTGCAGACCTGTCTAAGACATGCAAATGAGCACACAGTAATATTTCCATTTGCTATATGCTTTGCTGTGGAGGGTTTTTGTCACTTTTTTTACCCACCATAACTTAACTAAGTATGGTATATATATACAGAGCTTGAGAAAAGACCAGTGGGTCTGAAACGTGCGTCGCTCTGGGGTTTTTCTGAGGCATGATGATGTGGATAAAGTTTGCTTTTTTAACTTTGTGAGCTGGAAGTTTGCAGGTTTTGATTTGTATATATATATATATATATATATTACAAGTAGGCATAGAGAATGAGAAAGAGGTCACCGTCTGACCTGTCTCTACCAGCATACACCAGTCTCCAGCTGCCTTTCTGGAAGTTTAACAAGACTCGGGCTAAAACTGTCTAAACTCACTTCTTGTGTTACCATGTTGCTATTTCAAATGCTTTACGTAGTTCACGCAAATGAGCACGGATTTTCCAAAGTGCCGGAAAAATACATGATTCATCATGGATCAGCAACAGGAGCCTCTCCATCCTTATCCTCTCTGCCTTCCAGAATGTATGTTAAAGAGGTCATTCACAGGCAAGCTGCTTTATGTATTGCTGGCGTCACTAAGAAGCAATCTCTCGGATATACTGAGGAATGTCATTGCAAAATGGATTACCCCTCCTGCAGTCTACTCTGGTTTAATAATATCCCAACATGGAATAAGCATTGTCTGTGCACTACGACTTGGAGAGTTTGAACACGTTAGTCGTTTTGCACACACTATCTACGTGATTGTACAGGATTTTCTGAAACACGATTGGCATGCACAGGAGATGATGGCACCGCACATACAATCACTGGTCATTTTCAGCATTTGGCAACAGTTGCAAGAGAAGCATAATTTGCCAGCCATCAAGTGAAGAAAGAGGTTCTAACAGGGTGGAATTCCACCCTCTATATACCTCTGCGACTTGAGGGAAACCATGAAGCCATCAGAAGTTACAGTGGACATTACAGTACACACTGGACAATCCTTGTAAATATGCAAGCTACTTAAACCATTTGCAATAGCAGACAGAATGTGAGTTCAGACAGTGCTACCCTGAGTCATGTTATACCCCTCATTAAACTTCTAGAAAAGCAGTTGGTGAAGGACAATGTGAAAGAGTTTCCACCACGTGGACATCTAAGCAGCACAGTTTGACAAGCATGCTTGACCCTCGGTTTCAGCCAAATTGCCTTTTCTTTCCATCGGGCACAGATGTAAACACTTGCGAAGCGTCAGCTCTAACGTCACAACATGTGCACCTCGACTTTCTGCTTCTTCTGAAACTGCCGTTAGTAAAACAAGTATTGGTGCCTGTGGCAGGGTGCAGTCAGGTACTGATAATTATGCCTGGGAACATACATCTGAGTCCTTCATCCAGCACTCAGAAGGTTAACCCAGTAAGAATACTTGGGCAATCTGGAAGTAAGCTGAGACAGCTGACAACCAGCTTGATAAGGAGGCTACTGCTTGTAGTAGGTGGCTGACTCAGACTACAGAGCTGTCTTGTGCAAGTTCCTATCCAGAAGGAATTCCTAAAATCTCTCTAGGGACAGAGATTCCCAAACAAAAATACAGTAAGGACTTTAATATTGTTTCATAACCATTGTGACATATGTTTAGGGGTTGGGAACTGGACAAAGCCAGCCAGACCGATAGATAGGGCCTGGAATGTTTAGCAAGTTCTCCCAATGGGGAGTAGGTGTTCTTTTTATGAGTTTTGTTTTGCCTTAAAGGGACAGTGTGCCCAAATGTTTATTTGTGTAGTGGAGAAATAAAACCACTCAACATTTGGTTTACCCTGAAACTGCACGTGTGGACTATTGTCTGACCTTGCCTACAGGCCGTCCTGCTACAGTGCCAATCATCACAAGCAAGAAAAGAACTGAAATATAACCCTGGTGTAAAAGTTCTGGTAAGGTTTAAAGGACAGGCTCAAATACATAACACAATTTCTAGAATGGTGGAAGATTATTTTAATGCTAACAGAGAAGGGACAGCCCGCCATTGTCTGCTTGGGAAGAGTATTTAGCACCACTGACAACCTTGTATGTGACGGTCGAAGAAGGCTACTGACAAAAGATTGTGGGAAGCTGGCATCAAAATAAAGGAACATTTTGCGGCTGGTTGCAGAAGGGATGAGCTCTTACTGCATCCCGATAACAAAGCCAACAGGGGTGATGATGATAATCAAGATGAGGAACACGAAGCCTAATCCAAATCCGTGTCACTGATTTTCATCATCACACACAGAGGGCACACACATCATTTGGCTTTTACTTGTATATTACTGGCAAAGGAGGAGGGCTGGGAAGATAGTGGGGTGGTCATTTTGTGGGGGCCCAAACAAGCCAGAACATGAGATGCTCTAGCCATTTGGAGACAAATGGCAGGAGGGATACAGGGTGGTAGTTAGTACAGCATGTAGGGTCTAGGTTGTTTTAGAGAATACATTTGACCACTGCATGCTTATAGGAAGAGGGTAAAGTGTCAGAGGTCAGGGAGGAATTGAAGGTATGTGTGCGAGTGGGGACTAAGACAAGGGTAAGAGATCTGATAAGGTGTGAGGGGATGGGATCGAACGGGCATGTGGTAGGGGGAGAAGAGAAGATCAGCTTAGAATCTTCCAACTCTGTAACCAGAGAAAAAGAGTCAAGAGTGGGAGAAGGAGGTTTCGGTTGAAGCAGAGAGGAGGGGGAAGGAACAGAAAGAATCTCCTTGGGGATAGCATCCACTCTGCCTTTAAAGTGATTGGCAAATGGTTAAGGAGAAGTGAAGGAAGGATGGGAGGTGGGAGGAGAAGGTCAGAGGAGGGAGTCAGATACAGAGAAAACACAGATGGATTGGATTTGTGAGTGTTGATGAGTGAGGAAAAGGAGTGTTGTTTGGCCTTAGAGAGAGCAGCGTTAAAACAGGAGAGGAGAAATGTATAGAGCAGAAAATCAGCCAGACTATGAGATTTCCTCCATGGGCGTTCAGAGGAGCGAGTGCAGGTGGGAAGGGAGCGTGTTTGTAAATTTAGCCAAAGTCGTGGGTTAGAGCAGGGGTGCGCAAACTGGGGGGGGGGGTGAGACTTTTCTGGGGGGGGCGCGGCGATTAAAGAGGCCCCGCGCTGACGCCCATTGCCATGTAGCCATGTCAAATAACACAGCGGGTCACGTGATGTGACATCACATGACCCCACAGCGTCACTTGAGAGGGGGTGTGACCCAGGAGGACAGCAGGCAGAGGGGGGGCGCAGTGCAGGAAGTTTGCGCATCCCTGGGTTGGAGGAAAGAGTGTGCCGGAGCCGAGAAGGGGCATATAGATCAAGAGGAGAGGCTAGCGTTGGTAAGAGTTGACAAGTTTGTCAGTTCCAGGGGAAGGAGAGAGAGAAGAGAGCTATATATATATATAATATATATAATAATTATATATTATATAATGTATATATAATACAATCATGCTTCCGGAAATTAACTCAAAATGTCTTCTAGCAGGTGTTGGCAGCATTTAACCCTTTCTGTCCTCAATGGACCTGCTACCCATTGAATACATATGCATTGCTATCCTCAACAGCTGTTAAAGTAGCTACCCCCCCCCCTCTGCCCCTTGACTGAGACTCTGCAGATATTACTTGGCCCCATTAAATGTACATTTTCCAACCTGTTGTGTGACTGTGTTTTAATCTACTGTTGATATTGTTGTCATTGTCTGAGTTAGGCTCAGTTTAGTCCTGTGATGAGAAGACAACACGTTCAGGTAATATCCCGAAAGGTAAATAAATAAATAACTGCCCCCCAAGCCAATGAAGAAGGTAAATGCCTCTTCTAGATACACGTAGCCACGCGGCAGCATCTCCACCATAACAACATTCAACTGCTCTGTGAATTAAGGTCCAAAGTCCTAACTACAAGAAGACAGTGACACTGGCGCACTCAGGTACAACATGGCGTGTGCTCGCGTGGCGTCCTGCATATAGAATGTTTTGAGAGCGGATTACCATACACCTCAGGAAGGGTAATATCCCCCCACCCCCCTCATTGTGTTTGTGTTATTACACTCGCTGCACCTATATGTGAATAATCAAAGTTGTCATCGATCGTGTGGCGCCTGAACTATCTGTGCGGGGGGCTTACTTCCCGGGAACTACAAGGGCAGTAACACATGAAACTGATCTGCAATTCATACTGCTTTATAGGAAAGAATCCCAAAGACGCAGTAATACAGGCTGAGAAAAACATGCGTTTCTAGAAAGTCCAGAAGAAGCTATTTTGAGAAGTTATTTTAAAAGAAATGTTTACAACAAAATTCTGCTAAGTGAAACATTTTTGTAACTGCGGTGCCTCTAAGCGTACACCTTTTGAGCTAACCATTGCCATCCTCCTCATCCAAAGTTATTTGTAGAGTGAAAGAAGCGTCTGTTATGGCGTTACCACTAAGACACAAATCAAACCTGGGATAGAAGGTCTCCCTAAAATGGAGTTTATTGACTCGGTAAAACAGGTGGAGTGCTGAATATTGGTATAATTGAGGTGAAACTAACCCTTGTGTACCATTTATAACCGTATTACACATAAACACCTCTAGTTGTTTAAAATAGATTAAATATATGTGAAAATGCAGGGTTGTACAGGTATAAATAAATCCCTGCTTAAAAGACCTTGCAATTCAATGCTGGCATGGGGAGATAAAATGGCACCCCTGCCCAATGTCTCACAGCAACTTGTTAATTACACGACTCTCTGCTGAAATACTTCCCGTAGTCCAAGAATGCAAAAAATCCTTAAATTACAATCAAGCAATCTGTAAATGGGCAAAAAGCCGGCGCTTGAACATCAATGACTATTTATGAGTTATCTTATATTTCAGTCCATGGAGAGATGCAGAAAGCCATTCTTTTAGCATCCATATATTAAGAAACCCCATTTTTGCCCCATGTGCATTACCTTGGCACTTGGTTAGGAAGGTGTTAAATAACGCTCTGTGACATAGTCCCAGGATAGCGGGCAGCTTTCTGTCTGATTCATAGCAGAAAGTGCAGACATAGTGGGGATGAGATCCACCCCACAGATTCACAGTCACTGCGGCTGGTGGATAGGAAATCCATACCAGACTTTACAATGGTTCTGGTTTCCATCACCTGCTCATCTAATTGCTAGAACAGGTATTTAGAGCAGAGAGGGCTGCTTTTTCAGTCTCTCTCTTAGAGCCTGGAGGCTGGGAGGATGCTGCTCCCCAGGATTAAAGGTCGGGGTAGACGGCCCCCCCCACGTGTTGCAGCATATGAGAATCTATTGGGACGCTGTCCCCATCTGACAGTTAAGAATGGAATGTTATATCTGTGTTTTATTTAAAGTTGGTAACTGGCTTACCCCGCCAACATGCAGATAGGGATATGCTGTGAGTTAGACTCCTGACAGGAGTAGATGTTATTTTTATGATTTCTTTTGTTCCTTAAAGTTGCAGTATTTGAAATGTTTAGTGTCACTAATGGAAAAATAAACCGCTGAAGGTTGAGGGTTGACTCCCCCTTGTGTGTATACACGTGTTTGTCCTCCTTTTCTATAAATTAAACCCTAGAAGACTGTGTCGCGAAGAGCCTGGGGAAACGGCAGCACTGCATAAGGGGAGCCGTTTGCCACAGCACATATTGTAGATAACACTCTGTGTGTTATTTTTTTCCTTTTACTAGCGCCCAAACAATACGTCCAGCTCTGATGTGTTAAGCAACGTGATCTGTGCCAAATGTAAGACACTTGGTTACCAAGCCTCCTACTTGTGCCACAAGAAACAAACGAGGAAGTGCTTCAGAACAACTCCTACTCTGCATTGGTACATCCACCACCCCATGGGTATTTCAATAATACACGCGCAGGTAAACAGAGCAGTTCTCCAACATCCCTAAACTGCTGAAAAGGCCACACTGCGTGGCTGGCTCCTGGGCAGTAAAAGTATTCAAAGCATAGCATAGCTCATAAGACTTACCTAGTGGACACCTGTACGAAACTTCTTTCCATCCTTCCATCCGTTATCTACATGAGATTCTGGTCCATGCTGTCACGCGCTATTCCACCATTCTCACGCTAGCTTCAGAAGCTTTTTTTTCCGGTGGCACAACGTAGTTTCCCAGCCGTGCTTAACGCCTCACATTCCCAGGAGTCTGTAAGCCACAAAGAGACATTTCTTACAAAGTGATTTAAGAAATGAAGACAGAATGTTCAGACGTTTGTTTCTAGTGAATGAGGATTATTTCCAGGACGCTTATATCTGCTTTAGTGACCTAAGCAGATACAGTTCTGAACCAGCATGGTGATAATGTCAAATTATATACTGTACCTGTAACAACGAACATCTGTCCAATTTAATAATTGTCGTCACCTACGCTTCTAACTTGCCGTTTCCTTTCTATACTTCGGTGCAGTGCCACAGATCAGTGTCTCCCATTGCTAGAGCCCTGGGAGGTAATTGTTGGTGAAATGGGCGGTAACTTTCCATAGCTGACTTTGCAAATGTGGAAGCCATCCAAGGTCTACAATTGTTCTCCTGGCAAGGATCCTCACATTCTACCCAGGAAGCCGGGTTTCTGAAAAGCAAACGCTCTCACTCTCCCCGTACGGTTCCTGACCTGGAAAGTAAACACCTGTGGATTGGAGATTAGATCAGCTGCTCTGTTCAGAAGCCCTACCCCTGACTCCAGCGAGATATTTTAGGTGGAAGACGTTGGGGGCTTCTTCATGTAATTCTCCAAGCTGCAAAGCTGGTGTGGAAAACAGCACCAAATGTATTAAGGAAATTAAATAACCAGGATAGATCTGAAGCAGCTATAGGGGTGCCTCATAGGAAGCAGTTTATCAAAGCATCCAGTCTGTAAATCTGGAACATAAAGGGGGTCATTTATCAAAGTCTTCTGGTTGCAATTCTGAGGCAAGACTAGTGCAACAATACTGTGCCAGCTTTACACAGAAGAAAACCCCATTCCATTCATTTCAATGGCAATGCTTTTCCTTGATACATTTGGTGCAAATTGTGTTCAATTCCACCCCAAATAAAGTCAGCATCACCAGATTCTTTCTTTCATAAATTTGGAGTCGGTTCTGTTCATCGCTTTTGCAACTGGGAACATGTGTATCTGTAGATCAGTAGTGTCAGAAAAGGGTAATTATTGTGTAAGCACAAATTAACCACGTAACTGTAAGCCAAAGCATGGAAACTACAACACATTGTATATTGCATAATATATTGGATTAATGATGTCCTCTTCCACTTATATCTGCTGATCCATAATGCCAGAACCTAATATATGTATGTAAATATTTATTTATATAGCGCGTTACAGCAGTAATACATGCGATATAATAATATAACACATAATGGGAATAAGCGCTTCAGACATGAAAGCAACAATAGGAAAATATGTCCCTGCTCCGAAGAGCTTACAATCTATGTAGTAAATAGGGAGAATTTAAAGAGACAGGAGGGTGATGCTGTTTAGTTGCACTGCAGAAATTCATTAACACACACTAAAACACATATGATGCACACATACTGTCATGCAGACATTTTAACACTGATACACACACAAATGCAATGACACACATAATCAAAACACAGGCACACATGATATACTCAGATTTGCACACCCATACACACACACATATATAGAATGGCACATACTGTTATACGCTGCTGAAATTGTAAGTCTGTGCTTTGTTTCCTATATGGGTTTAGAGATGGCTCAGTGAGCAAAGGTAGTGACTTTGAAGCAGGGAGCCTTGTTCAAATTCCAGTATCAGCTCCTTGTGACCTCAGACCAGACACCTTATCCCTGCATCAGGCACCACAATTAGATTGTAAGTTCTACAGGCCAGGGACTGTGCTGCACAAAATCTACGTACATCGTACACTGTCAGCACTATATAAGTAAATAAGTAAAACAAATATGGCTGCATAACAGGGCCGGCTTGACCGCGGTGCCATCTGTACGAATGCACCAGGACCTGCACTCGCCGAGGCCCTACGCTCTCCCCCGGGACCCCTCCTCTGGAGCGGGAGCAGCGGCGGCAACAGAGGGAGCCCTCCCAGGAGGAGATCATGGGAGCCCAACTTCCATGTCGGAACCCCCCGGTAGGCCCACCCCAGTATCGCCGCCGCCGCAACCGCCCCACAGGTAGTGTTGAGAGTAAGAGCACTCACAGTTTGCACCAGGCCTCCCAATTTTGCAAGCTGGTCCTGTATATATGTGTGTATGTGTATGTGTATGTGTATATATATATGTAACGGGGTTTCCCCACCCAATCGCAGATCACACGGTGTGGGGGCAGGAAACATACATGGTTACTAATTGTGGTGCATAACCTGTTGGCTCACAGGAGGGCTGAGCTTCCGCCACGGGGAACCTGGGGTAATATTACTGTGGACAACTTACGTATAACGATGCAGCGCCTCCACCTGCGATGGCTCCCACCAGAGGGGGAGTAGTTCCTCGCAGTACAATCAATACTCACACACAAAATATATATATGGGACTTTACTTATTCCGCAACACAACATATAACCACAACAGTTTGCATAACCTGTGTCCCTTCCTGGAGGAGACACTTACTGCGCCATGCAGGACGCTTACGCTAATTTGCACCACGGCGGGCGCTAACACTTCTAGGCGTCACGGCGGACGCTACCACCTCTAGGCATCACGGCGGACGCTACCACCTCTAGGCGTCACGGCGGACGCTACCACCTCTAGGCGTCACGGCGGACACTACCTCCCAAAGAGTGATCCCACCCTGTGTCCAGTAACCCCAACCCAATGTCTCGCACTCCCAAGTCATATACCAATGTGTGTGTGTGACTGCGCAGTCACTATGTCTGGTGATAGGCCTTGTTGGTGCACGTGAGTTGTGGGTTACCTGCCCGGGCTCCAGCCACGGGTGCCGCTATATCACTGGGGTTGGATCCACCGGGATATCCTCCTACGCGTGGGGTGAATTCCAGCGCGGATAATATCACCGTACAGCTCCGCACCGTCTCTACCTTAGTTAGGGTCTGTCTGCTGCCAGCAGGCCGCAGTCACGCTAGCTGGGCCTCCGTGGAGATAGTCCAGCTCCCTCTTAGCAATCCGAGCAATGTCCGTGATACACTCCTATCAAATATATAATGGGGCAGGGTCCCTAACCTAGGGCCTGTCCCTACAATACTCAGCTAAGATGACTCAGGGCTATCTGGGGCCTAGGGGATTTGCTGGCCTAGTGCAGAGGGTCACAGACCCCTGCACCCTACCTCCTTCCCTAGCTGCTCCAGTCACCAACAGCTTTTCTCTGTCTGCTTTGTGCTGCCAGACTCACAGCTCTGCATCAGACTACCGCAACAATGTTGCAGACCTCCAGGTGCCTCTTACTGACAGAGGCAGCACAGCAACAGGAACTCACTCTAACAACTCAGCAACAACTAACAACGCGCGCTCGCATACCAGAAGGAGGGGGTGAGTGCGCAAGGGGGGGCTAGCATGTCAAGGGGGACCTGGCTACATATATATATATAGTTTTGAACCAAATGTTGGCACTGTGTGCTCATATGCATGTCACTTCCCAGAATCCCTTGCTGCAGTGGAAGCACTGTATGCTGGGTGATAATGGTGAAAGGCAGGGTTGCAGACCTGTTTAAGACATGCAAATGAGCACACAGTAATATTATATATATATATATATATATATATATATATATATACAGTATATATGTATATACTTTAGAGAGAGTAAGAAAGATCAATATAAATAACTATGTTACGTCTCCTTGTAAATGAGATTACAGGGTCTCTGCTAGTACCTGTGAGATGGTCACATGGTGGGATTGATAAGGCAATAAGTAGCGGCAATTTAAATCTTGCCATATTCTGGCAAATGTTTTCCTTCTGAAAAATATCAGGTACTGAAATCTCACATTCCGGGGAAAATATAAAGACAGTGCCAGTATGCGTGCAGGATATCAGTAAGCCGGCCACATGGTATATACTACTGTCAGTGATATATATATACAATGTAGCCTAGTGCCCCTGGCTATGTGTTCCCTGGCCCTAGCATGTAAACCCTGGTAAGTGCAGGCAGTGCTGGGGTTAAATCCCTTTCACATGGGCCAGGATGTGAGTCCGTTGGCACATTGGATAATTTATAGTTGCCACAGCCAGGTGCAGGCTGGGGGGCAGTTGGGAGCGTCATGCCTGGGGGTGTTAATGGGTCGCACATAGTGTGGTGTGACACTGGTACCTCATCTAAAGGTACCCACCTTAAGACACACGTGCTTAAAGAAGCATATGAGTAGCACCGTAGATATTACTAGATACATGATACAATAAACCTTGACCCCCGCAGAAGCACTTACCAAAATGCCCTCCTACTGTCTCTGTATGTTCCTCCTACCTACCAATTAGACTGTAAGCTCTTCGGAGCAGGGACTCCTCTTCCTAAATGTTACGTTTATCTCTGAAGCACTTTTTCCCATGACCTGTTATTTATATTATTTATATGATTACCACGTGTGTTACTGCTGTGAAGCGCTATGTACATTAATGGCGCTATATAAATAAAGACATACATACATACATCTAAAACCTGCCCAGTTTGGGGCAGGGTCACTAACCCCTCCCCAGGTATAAAAGACACTCCTGACCCAAATTTAGTGTCGATTCCAGGATGTAGCCTGCTCCCCGGAGAACGAGGCGGTGTCTGCCTTACCCCATCAGGGGGTAAGGGGGTGGCGACTAGCCTCAAGGGCCTCAAGCCCTTGGGGGACCTAGTCAGGGAAGTAACCGAATGCAAGATGCGAGGGAAGATGTTCCATGACTGTCGGATGTAAATATTACCTCTCTTGCACGAGAAGGAATCGGATCTGGCCTGCCAAATAAAGGGTGAACCGTTCCGGGCCTCTGTGTGGTTACTGGAAAAAAAGGGGTTCCTGTAGGGACTACTCTCTGCCTCCGGCAGCTCCATACAGGATGGAGGCTCTGTACCGGAGAACTACCAGCCTGTCCCGTTGCTACTCCCACTACCATCCGCAGAGACTCAGGCCCTCTAGCCTACAGCAGGTGAGCTAACCAGCATCAGATACACACTAACATCAATTCCAACTCCGGACGCTGAGGAGAGAGCGGCTGAAGACCGGTGCAAACCGCAGCCACGGGAACACACCAGCCTAATGTAAATACCATGTGAGTGCATTTATTGTGGATTTAATTGATGTGCATTAAACGTTGAAGTTTTAAACGAGCACTGCTGATCCCAGTACATTATTTTGCCTCACCCACGCCCCTCTCTGTAACGGGGAGGGGAAGAAGCCCAGAATGGGGGAACTGTAATTGAGACCTGCATTGAACCCCCTGCTCGCCAGCAGTAACGCACACAACACCCCTGGGAATATCTCTGACGGGGAACCTAGGTGTATGCCATAAAGACAACTGCCCTGCGACTTTACTCACACTGGGCCGTGTGAGTATTTATATATTTATATTGTAAATCACCACGACCCCTCCTGCACCCAACTGCGGAAGGGTCACCATCTACCACAAAGATACCATCTTGGGACAAGGTTTACACAGGG
This sequence comes from Ascaphus truei, assembly GCA_036426205.1. Classification (NCBI taxonomy): domain Eukaryota; kingdom Metazoa; phylum Chordata; class Amphibia; order Anura; family Ascaphidae; genus Ascaphus; species Ascaphus truei. The sequence goes on from WSYH01000156.1 coordinate 146,332, forward strand.
CCGTGTAAGCATATATCATTTAGTATATCTATTTTATTTTCCACCGTCCCACCTACCTCTTTTACTGGGTTTACTCTGTTAAAAATTGTCTGTATTTGTCAAATCTGTGCATCTACTTATCCCTCGCTCCCCCTACTTTGTTTTGTCAGATACACACGTAGCATGCAAATCTACCCGGGGGTGGGGGGGAAGGTGTTACATATATATAGATATATATATTTATATTGATGAAGTAATATTGCTGAAATCAATATACTATTGAAATGAATATGTTACTGAAATGGACTTCTACCCCATTAATATACGGCTACATGAACGAGCGGACAACCCTCCCTTGTTCACCCCGTTACTTAAAGAAGTAAGGGAGCAGGAGGATCAAGTAAGAACTCAGGGGATTCAGACACTCGTTATAGCGACAACCAGGGAGCAATCAACCGAAGCTAGCGGTGGTGATAGTCTGTGAAGATTACATCAGGACCCAGATCTGAACATGCGGTTGAAGTAGCAGTAGCAGTAGATCATATTATTGGGAGATTATTTGAACCAAAAAGTTATGGCTAACTCCTAAAGTTAGATTTCAGGGATAGATGATATGACAGACAGAGGTCTTCTGCTATCTTAGAAAGATTTGCTCATAAGATTTCAAGGATATACCAGGTTGAGTTCCATATCTGTAAGATGATATTATGCCAGGTAGACAAAGTTATTGGCCCATGTAGAAAGACACATATGATACCATAGTAAGTCATAATACTGAAAATAAGATGCTGACTAGGGAATTTTCTTTGGATTAAAGACTGGCAGATTTGGTTAGGGAGTCAAACAGGATAACATCAGAGAAAGTATAACACCAAGGTCAGACAGGAGGATTATACCTGGGGAAGAATCCAACAAGACAGGACATTTCAAGTAGAGAGAAGAACAGACTATTTGAAAAGCATATGACATATTTGATGTGAACTACCATATACAGCTCAACCCCATTATAACGCGATCCGTTACAACACGAATCCGCTTATAACGCAATGCAAGCAGGGCTCCCAATTTTCGTATTTATGAATACTTTACAACACGATTATTGGTATCTTAAATACTTTATTGTACAATGCATACAATTGTACATTATTTCTAACACGATCTGCTTATAGCACGGTGTGATTCTTTGGACCCCAAGCACCGCGTTATAAGGGGGGTGAGCTGTACCTGCTATATGTAAGTAATAACTTCGGATAAATAAACGTGATTTTTGTGTGCTAAACTTGTTGCGGAATTATTATATCTATGTAAGATATAATGTATTTAAGAAGATTCAACCGCCCCTCAGCACTAGTGGAAGCGAGAATAGAAGGGGTGAGATGTGACGTCCTCCTGAATAGTGGATCCCAAGTGTCCATTATATTTCGGCCCTGGTATGACAACCAGGCATCTGCCATTACAACCATTGGGGGGACGTGTCGGGTGGAGACTCGGTGATGCCAGAGACCCCACCCTGACTGTGCTTGTGATCTCTGGCATGTTTAACACATTGAATCCTCTGTAACCCCTTGTATACAAGAATCTCCCCACCCTAACTGTTTTAGTGATCTGTGGTATGTTTAGATGAGCAAACTTGATTTGTTAATTGTGTTCTGTTAATTGTCCAGCTTGTAACAGGCAGTTTTATTGGGGGGTGGTCATGTGACTGGTTAGATGTATACATTTGAAAGCAGTTCATGGATAGCATAGCAGGGTTTTAGCTGTTCTATAGAGTGTGCGGCCGTGTGCACGCACGTGCCTATGCGAAAACGCGTGCACGTGGCGCACGCTTTTTGTGTATATACGGTGAGTGATAAGCAAGTGGTCTGTGTGTTTGTGTGTGTGTATATATGTGTGTATCTGTGTATGAATGTGTGTGTATATGAATTAATAATGTATTACATAATATTTTTCAAATAAAAACAACGTTGCAAAATAAAATACATTTTTATTTATTCAACTTGACACATACATACATACACACACACATATACATACACACACACACACACACACACACACACACACACACACACACACACACACACAACATATACATACATACATACATACACACACACACACACACACACACATATACATACATACATACATACATACATACATACACACACACACACACACACACACACACATACATACATTTCAGCGGCGGTAGCGGTGCAAATTCTTTATTTTCCTCATCTTCCCCCGTGTCGGCCGGTTCTGCACTCCTTGCCATGCGCGCGCGGCACCATTATAGAATGGCTGAATAACCTTAGCCATCTAAAACTGCCGCGCGCGTGCGGCGTAGCACGCGCACGCAGTATAGAACAGCCCTAAAGTGGGATTCTTGAAGTGAACATGTAGTTAGACTGTAGTTGGACTTCAGGTGGACTGGGAACTAGATCTTTCTGCAAATTCTTCTCCACACAAACGGTGAGCTTATATGACACACTATTATCCCACGCCTGTTAGCTTGCACAATTAACCCCCTGTACACTTTATTAACTTCAGTCTCTCTCAACACCTGTCTGCACACAACTGCCTCTCCCATTCCCCCAAATGCCTCTGCAAACCCTGAACAGACCATAGCACTGCAAATGCAGCACGCTTTCAGGTGCAGGTAAAAGGCACGCATCTGCTGTCTACGCTGCACACACTATTTTTGCTTACCACAGCTTCATGCAAAGTTACCTACCTTTTGTGATAGTGAGCCTGCTACTTACCTCAAGTCTGCTATTTACTGTGGCCTCATAGAGATGTTATTCTCTCTATCCACTACAAATGTCTACCTCTTGGCCCACACACAATATCATGATACACCCTGGACTACTCAAAAGCCTGGCATGATCTACTGAATGTTGGTGGAGAACTCTGAAAACCAGCACACCAACCACTGCTTATTCTAATGGCAAACATCACAAATTTACAACTTGCAAACAACTACTCAAATGTCTATTTATACTGTTACTCTCTTTAGCGATATTGAACTTAACCAGGCCCTCCTTTTTAAACTTGGCCCATACCCCTGAGAATACCCCTTTCAAATTCTAAAAAAAGTCTTTCTGTCGCCCATATAAAGATCCGTAGCCCGTTGCCCAAAAGACTTCTGGAGAGGCGGGCTGAACGTCAACGTCTTCGTACTTCTGTTTCTATGTCTCCTAATTCCAGGTCTCCTGCTCCTGTTCTACCAGCATTGGAAGCTCCGGAACCCATGCAACTGGGCAGTCATCTACTTCTTTCCATGGAGAGATTACGTCGGAGAAACGAAGGCTTGTGCTTCTATTGTGGATCTCCTGGGCACATCCTGCCGCGTTGTCCCTTGAGGTCGGGAAACGCCAGCGCCCAGAGAGGTATGAGGGAATCTCACTGGGTACCATCTCTTCTTTTCCCTCTCCCGCACAGATCCTTCCCAAACACATCCTACTGCCTGTTCTTCTCAAGTATGCCAGCACCCAAACTCCCGCTCTGGCCTTCACCGACTCTGGTTCTGGAGGGAATTTCATTAATCAGGCTTTTGCTGTCCAGCACAATATTCCACTCCGGGAGAGGGCCTTTCCAGTCGGATTGGAGGCTATCGATGGACGACCTCTGCAGCCAGCCTTTATTTCTTTGGAGACACTTCCTATTGAGCTTTCTATGAAGGATGGACATTTAGAACTCATTTCTTTTGATGTCATCCATTCCCCTTCGGTTCAAATCATCCTGGGTTTACCATGGCTGCAAATACACAATCCCATCATTGATTGGACTGCCGAGTCTCCCGTACAATGGAGATCCTCCCAAGTGGAATCCTCTTCTCCGCCCGCTGCAGTGCTGGCTGTTTTGGAGACCCGTCCCCCGCAGGGCGCCACCTTACCAGACGTTTATTCGGAGTTCCTGGATGTCTTCAGTAAGGCCAAATCCGAAGAGCTTCCCCTCATCGCTCTTTCGACTGCCCGATTGACTTAATTCCGAGTGCTCCTTTTCCTAAAGCCAGGTCATACCCATTGTCCTTGCCTGAGACAGAGGCCGTGTCCGAGTATATCACAGAAAACCTTCATAAAGGCTTTATCCGGAAATCCCCTCTCCCGCCAGAGCAGGATTCTCCTTTGTAAAAAAGAAAGATGGGACGCTTCGCCCGTGCATCGATTTCCGTGGCCTAAACAAGATTACCATCAAGCATCGCTACCCTTTGCCTCTTATCCCAGAGCTCTTCGATAGGCTACAAGGAGCGACGATTTTCTCCAAACTTGATCTACGGGGGGCTTATAACCTGATTCGCATCCACAGTGGAGACGAGTGGAAGACCGCGTTTAACACGCGCAGCGGTCACTATGAGTACCTGGTGATGCCGTTTGGGTTGTGCAATGCCCCTGCAGTCTTCCAAGACTTTATGAATGAGGTTTTTCGTGATCTCCTGAATTCTTTTGTAATTATCTACTTGGATGATATCCTTATCTTTTCCAAACCCTCGAGGAACACATTCTCCATACCAAGATGGTGCTCCCGTTTACGGGCCAACAAGCTCTACGCCAAGATGGAGAAGTGTGTCTTCCATCAATCCTCAACCACCTTCTTGGGATATATCGTCTCGGATCAAGGGTTCTCCATGGATCCAGAGAAGCTCAATTCTGTACTCGAATGGCCACAACCTAACTCTTTAAAGGCGATTCAGCGTTTCCTCGGGTTCGCAAATTATTATAGGAAATTTATTGCTGGGTTTTCTACCTTGGTAGCACCTATTATGGCCCTTACCAAGAAAGGGGCCGATCCTTCCTCTTGGCCATTGGAGGCCAGCCGGGCCTTTGACTCTCTTAAAAAGGCCTTTGTCTCGGCCCCCATTCTGCGACATCCCGTCCCCACCCTCCCCTTTACCTTGGAAGTTGATGCCTCCGACATGGGAGCCAGTGCGGTTCTCTCTCAAGAAACCACCCCCGAAGATAAACTACACCCCTGTTGGTTTTTTTCTAAAAACAATTCTTCAGCAGAAAGAAATTACGATGTGGGGAATAGGGAGTTGTTGGCCATCAAAATGGCATTACAAGAGTGGAGACACCTTCTGGAGGGTACCAAGGAAGCCATTCTGATCCTGACAGACCACAAAAAATCTTTCTTACATTGAAGGTGCTCGCGGTCTTGGGCCTCGTCAAGCTCGTTGGGCGTTGTTCTTCTCAAGGTTCCACTTTACCATCTCATATATTCCTGGGACAAAGAATATCAAAGCAGATGCGTTGTCCCATCAGTTTATCACTGAGGAGAAGTCACAGGATGTTCCGGAAAGTATTCTGTCCCCCCTATTGTTTATCTCTGCCGCCTCTTTTGACATACTGGATAAGATTCTGGAGTCTCAAACACAGGTCCCCGAAGGGCTAGAAGTACCTGATGGTCGCCTTTACGCAGCTCCACGTTTTCATCCCAAAATTCTTGAATGGGGTCATTCCTCCAGATCTGATGGCCATCCCGGGTTTAAGAGGACTATGGATCTCATTCGGCGAACTTTCTGGTGGCCCAATATGATAAAGGACATTAGAGCTTTCACCTCCTCTTGCCCAGTCTGCGCACAAAATAAATCTGTCCGTCAAAAGCCTTCTGGTCTTCTACAACCTCTCCCGGTCCCAGACCGTCCTTGGAGTCACATTGCCATGGACTTCATCGTGGATCTTCCCCCGTCTAATGGTATGACTACTATTCTTGTAATTGTGGACAGATTCTCCAAGCAAGCTCATTTTGTTCCCCTCAAGGGTCTACCCAATTCCAGTACTTTGGCGGATATCTTTGTAAAGGAGATTTTCCGTATTCATGGCGTCCCGTGGTCCATTGTCTCGGATCGGGGTACTCAATTTGTTTCTAAATTCTGGTGTGCATTTTCCCAGAGGTTGGGCATTACCCTTCTGTTTTCCTCAGGCTACCACCCTCAAACGAATGGGTAAACTGAAAGCATGAACCAGTCCCTTGAACAGTATTTGCGTTGTTTTTCTTCCAATTCTCAGGATAATTGGGCTGAGTTGCTTCCTTGGGCAGAATTTGCGATTAACTCTCTAAAAAACGAGTCCACCCAAGAATCACCATTTTTTGTAAACTACGGATTTCATCCTACCCGTCTTCCCATGCATTCTCCTAGGTCCGGAGTTCCTGCAGCTGATGATAGGGTATCCACCCTAAAGGGGCCATGGAGGAAGATTCAAAGTTTTACAAGAATCTGTGCTAAGACAGAAGAGACAAGCAGATGGGCTTCGTCGGGAGGCCCATAAGTTCGTACCTGGAGATAAGGTCTGGTTTTCTTTTAAAAATATCAAACTGAAGGCTCCAACCCTTAAATTGTCTCCCAGGTTCCTGGGTCCTTTCTCTATTCGGAGACAAATCAATCCTGTGGCCTATCAGCTTCGCCTGCCGCCCTCTATGAAGATTTCTCCCTTGTTCCATGTCTCACTGTTGAAACCCTTTATCCAAGGCAAACGATTCGCTCATCCATCGCTTCGGACTCCTCCCCCCATTGTACCAGGACAAAAGGAGTTCGAAATCCAGTCCATCATTGACTCTCGCATCTCTAGGGGCAAACTCCAATTTCTGGTTCACTGGAAGGGATACGGACCTCAGGACCGTTCTTGGGTCTCGCATACGGATCTTCACGCTCCATCTCTGCTCAAACGATTCCACCAAAAATTTCCCCTCAAATCTTGGATGGTTCGTCCGGAGTCCGACCCTCGAGGGGGGGGGGGTACTGTAAGGATCCGCGCTGCGGGTATACCCGCTTCCAGCGCCTCCTTACCTCTGTTCCCTGCAGCCCAGGCTCCCCGGCAGCGTACCTCGCTCCTTGTGGCTCCCTCTTCCTCTGCCCCCACACTTCCGGGTTGCGCGCGTCACCCCTACGGGCGTGTGCGGACCCAGGCTGCCATTTACTGGTGGCGGGCGCCTGACTCTGCCCCCATTGATGCGGCGCGCACTCCAAGTGCTTCCCTGTCTCTGCCCCGTCAGGTCCTCCCCCCAGGTCCTTCTCTCCCATCAGGCTCTTCCCCGGGCCGCTCCTCCGCTCCTCCCCTTGCTATGACAGGCCCCAGCTACCCAGGCACCTTTCCCCAATCAGGTCCTCCCTCGGGCCGCTCCTCTGTTCCTCCCCTTGCTCCGATAGGCCCCAGCTTCCCAAACACTTTCCTTCTATCTGGTCTTCCCTCAGACCACTCCTCCATTCCTCCCCTTCCTCTGATAGGTCCCAACCCCCTATTTAGTCTCCCCTCACCATTTCCTCTTTGCTCTGCATAGCTTCTGTACCTTGGTGCTGTCTGCTGTTGCCTGGTCCCTTTTGTCTTTCAGTCCCTGTTCCTGTCCCTGGATATTCTGCTGACCTCCCTGGATATTGACCTTTGACTTTGGACTTCGTTTATGCTGCTCTCTGGTACCCTTGGAATTGGCGTTGGACTCTTGACCTTGCAGACTTCTATATCCCTTGGACACGGCTCACGGACAATCTACTATGTTGCTCTCTTCACTCCATGACCCAGGCTTACGGACACTCTACTACGCTCCTCTCTCCATTCCACGACCTTTGGCTTACGGACTCTACCTTCCACCGCTGCAGTTGGCAAGTACGGTACTCTTTCAATTGTTGTTACCCGGACCATCTGCGCTACTTCCACACTCCGGCTGTGCCCCCGTTTATTGTTAGGTGTGTGGTATTATCCCTTTCCACCTCAGTCCCGGGGTCTCGTCTGGCTTGTGGGCAGGCCGAGCGTTACACCTAGCCCCTGTCACTAGTTTTAAATATCTGGGCATATGGTTTGACTCCCATTTAATATTTGGGTTGCACATTGATACCCTGACATCCAAAACCTATGCCAAACTGGGTTTATTTTATAGGAATAAATCCTCCCAAAATCAGCTGGTCAGAAAGTCACACAGCAGATGCTAATGCCAATTATAGACTATAGGGACATAATATATGGCACAGCACCCCAAACTCACCTTAGCAAACTAGATACTCTCTACAACTCAATATGCCACTTTGTCCTTCATTGTAACTAAAATATAGATCTCTGCGAAATGCTCAAAGAACTAGATTGGCCATCACTTCAATCTAGGCACAAAGTTAATCTTTCCTGTCTAGCCTTCAAATACTTTCTGGGCAAGCTACCCACCTATCTGAATAAGCTCCTCACCCCTACCACATGCAGCACTTATCATCTGAGATCTGACTCCAAAAGACTGTTCACGGTCCCAAGGTTCAACAAAATATCCAGTCATTCCTATTTCTCTTTCCGTGCACCCCATCAAGGCCCGTCTCACCAATTCCCCAGTAGTGTCATTCGCTGACCCATAGTAACCCTGCATGTGGATGCCAGCCTAGAGGGATTTGCAGCAGTATTATAGCAGGAACATTCTGGCCACCTTATGCCTCATCGCTTCAGAAAATAATTACCCTGTCCACAATCTCGAGTTCTTGGCCCTAAAATGGGTAGTAGTTGACAAACTACATGATTACCTCTACAGAGCATCATTTGTGGTCCACACTGACAACAACCAGGATATTCTTTCCTCTGCCAAGTTGGCCACCGTTGGTTAGCTGCGTTGGCCACATATTTTAGCTTAATGTACAGGCCTGGAAAACAAAATATTAATGTGGATGCCTTATCTTGGATTTATTGGGAACCCTGTGGACCAGGCAGCAAATGGAAATAAATCACAGATACAGGGGTACAGACCATGTGTGGCTCTTAGAATAGTGATTTCAGATAACATTCAATGAGTGGTCAACAGTCTGGGGATACCCCACATTGATATACCAACCGCATATAGTTATCAATCTGAATTGGCTATGACCGGACCGCCCAGTTTGAATCAACAGGACACTAAGGAAGCTTAACAACTTGATCCTGGGATAGGAAAAGTGTGGGCAGCAATGAATAAGGATAGACTTGCCTCTTCCATCCGGAAGGTGCACCCTAATGCCCATCTGCTAGTAAAACAATGTTGTAACCTGGTTATGAAGAGTGGAGTGTTGTTCAGGGTTTTTAAGAAGTCCCAGCATTTAGTCACAAAGCAGCTAGTACTCCCACGCAAATATCGCTGAGTGGTGTTGCACGCTCTCAATGATGATCATGATCATCTGAGAGTCGATAAAACACTAGGGTAGTGCAGGAACATTTCTATTGGCCTAGTATAACTCCCTGATTTTGAAGAGTATTGTAAGAGCTGTGGCCGGTGTGTGCCAAGGAAAACACTTCCCAAGAGAGCCGTCCCTCTTGAAAATATAACCAGGAGATATAATATTGTGCATGGATTTCTTGACAATCGAAACACTAGCAATATCTTAGTAATTACCGTGATTACTACAGTTGCCAGAGTATTATGGGACAAGTATTTTGTACACTATGGACTACCGGACAAAATTCCCTCTGACCAAAGAAGAGACTTTGAAAGTTGTCTTATCAAATAATGAATGACTTATGCTGTATTAGAAAATTCAGGATGACACACTACCACCACAAAGGGACCCAAAGCCTGAGAGGTTCAACGGAACTCTGCTGAATATGATGGGAACTTTAGATACCAGAGACAAAGGAAAATGGAGCCAACATGTACACAACCTAGTGCATGCATACAATTATACCCATAAGGAGACCACAGGGTACTCCCCGTATTATCTTATGTTTGGTCGTGAGGCTAGACTGCCGGTGGACCTGTGTTTCGGTGTATCATTAAATGGTACATCACCCACAACATATATGTAGTATATATGAATACTTAAGTAACAACTGCATGAGGCCTATACATTTGCTACTAACGCCTCTGAGTCTACAAACAGGGGGAACAAAGGACGCGATGACAAACAGGTACAGGGCCAACAGCTGCATGTGGGAGACAGAGTTGTTATTCGGAACCTAGGAATATCAGGCCAGCATAAAATTGCAGACCAATGGAAGTCTGAACCTTATGTCATACTGGAGACGCTAAAAGAAATACCGGTCTACAAAATAGGGCCAGAGAAAGGGCCGGAATCACTCAAAAACACTCCAAAGGAACCATCAACAACCAATTGGGCAACTTGTAAGATGGTCGACCAGTGAGAATGTCTCTAGTGCAGTGGTGAACCCAGCACAAAGTGATAGATTAACTAGAAGTCAGGAAAGATTGAGTAAGCTACCCGGCGCCCTTGCTAGGAGGGAAAGTGATGAGTGAGGAAGGAATTGTAGTGCATTTATCCAATATTATGGACTTTAGTGATACTGGGCCTTCCCAGTGGTCCTCTGCAACACAACACTAGTGGTCCCAGGACACATCAAAGGATGCTAGCCCGAACTGGACCCTGAAGTCAAAGAATTTGTCCCCTTCACTTCCATTGAGAGTGAGGACGAGATTGAGGAATACCAAATCCCTAGTGGTCTTGAACAAAGTCATAATGCAGACAGAGCAGAACACGAGTCGTCCATAGAGTCATGGCCTTGTAACGGAGTGCTCACCACAATCAAGGCGTGACCACAAGGCCGAGGTGGGGATAGATATATAATGTCACCCACAGCCACAAGGGCACGTCTGGAGTGTAGATTGCTCGAGGTTGCCGGGTCGGGGTTGGAGAGGTAAGGATAGTCAAGATACTTGCCGAGGTCTGGGTTGGAGAGGTGCGGATCATTGCAGGTACTATTAGCCGTGGTCTGGATTGGAGAGATGAGGATAGTCGTGGTACGTTTGCCGGGGTCTGGGTTGGAGAGGTCCGAATTGTCGTTGGTAGCCGGGGTCAGGAGAATAGAAGAGCGGAGTCCAAGGGATAGCCGGGTCAGGAACAGAGTAGCTAGGAACCAAGATTACAAGACTGTGGAAGCGAGGGTAGCAGTGAACACTTCAAAGCAACAAAGGTTTATGCTCAGCCAATTTGCCAGAGGGCAGTCTGAGCATATATAGGGAGCAAAGACCAATGAGTGGACGGAAAAAGTGAAGGCGCATCCTCAGTACAGGCTCTGATTGGCAGAAGTGGTGCAGGAGACAGGTGTGGGAAGGATTGCAGCTAATGATAGGTGACGCGGTCCATACGTGCATTGTGCGCACGCATCACATGCGCGAACCGCGCGCCGATGCCGTCACCGCATGGGCGCAACCTGGAGGCGGGACTAGGAGATTCCGCATTTAGCTGCATGCGTGATGCGCGCGGGCTCGTGGCACGGCGGTTGGTGGAGGGGGGAACAGCTGATAAGTTCTTTTGCACTATAATAATGGCCATATTGAATTTCATGGCTGTTAATTTATTAATATTAATATTCATACTTATTGTTTGTTTATACGTTTCACGGGGTGGTGGTTTATAGCACAGTCACGTAGGCTTACTGATTAGCATATTGCGTGTCATGGGTAGACCAGTGTGTTGTTTCTATTGGTTATTTCTGGTATATAATGCGCATGAGCCGCCTCTATCATGACCTCCTGACGAAGCACGGTGTTGCGAAACGCGTAGAGATCACGAGAGGCAGCTCTGCGCACCCACCCATTGGCTGGAACGAGACAACCAGGAAGCGCCAGCGGAGATACTTTCTTGCAGTGCAGTCCGGACAATTCGCTGGTCACATGGCACCCGCTGCCGCTTATGGTCAGTACGAGTTCCCCTCATTGTGGTTTTAAATGTTTTCCCTTGTAACTTCATCAGTGGCTGTTTAATTGGGTTATTCTTGATTTATTATTGTTTTTTTATTGTTTTTTATTGTATATGTATTGGGGGTATTTTTCTATGTGTTGGTGGCTTGGGGGTATTTTTATATGGGTTGGGATACTTTTTATATGTATTGGGGAGGGTTGCTTTTTTATATGATGTGTGTGTGTGTGTGTATATACACACACACACAATGTGTCACCTTTTGCCTGGAATATCCATACACATAGTTTTTTGTTGCCTTTTTCACCCACCATAACTTAAAATGTAATGATAAACCTACCCAGCCTAGAAATATTGCAAAGCAAGTATAAACCACTGATGATACCCATCAAGGTTGAAACATGTCTGTGAGTGGTCTGTACTTGCTTTGCTAGTCCCATGCTGTGCTTAAAAGCTGTGTGAACGGCGATGCATTTGCCTAAATGGGCTCCATGTCAATTGATATTCCAGGCAAAAGGTGACACATTGTGTGCTCATTTGCATGTCATTTCCCAGAATCCCTTGCTGCAGTGGGAGCACTGTATGCTAGGTGATAATGGTTGAAAGGCAGGGGTGCATGTATGTATGTATGTATGGGGGGTTATATGTATTTTTTTTTTTATATGTATTGGGTAGGGGTTTTTTTTGTATCCATTTGGGGGGGTGGGCGAGGTTGTATATATTTGGGGGGTGGGGATTTTTTTGGTATAGATCTTGTGGGAGGAATTGTGTGAGGGGGAGGAAATGAGTGAGCGTGGGGTAATTGATGAAGGGGTAGGAGGTAGGGGGTTAGTGAGGAAAAGAGGGAATGAGTGAGACGCAGGGGAGAGAAATACATGCGAGGCGGGAGAGTGAGAGGGAGGTGAGACGGATGGGAGAGAAATATATGGGAAAAGGTGGGGGAAGAGAGGGGGCTCGTGAGGTGAGAAATGGGAGGGGTGGCTCGCATTCCACCACTGACACGGGGGGGGGGGGGGGGGGCGCCCTGCTTAAAATATTTGTCCTGGGCCCCACAATTTCTGTTGGCGGCCCTGTACAGGATATTTTACCTGTGTTGTGTATGTGCCATATACTGTACGTATGTAACTTACCTATACTTTGCATGTTTGGCATCAACAACCACACTCAATGTATAAGAATGTTAATAGAGAGGTACCTGAGAAGTATTTTAATGAGTTTGCCCTGGGACACATTGTGTCTGCTCCGGTGTACACATCTCAAGACATTTACTGGCTTCAGCAACTCTCTAGGTACAATCCCTTAGGCGAATGTCAGGCTGATAAGCAGCATGTTAACCGTCTTTCAGAGGGACGAACACAGCACAGGAAAAAGACTTAATCAAAACAGAGCTAACACCTACTAAATAATGTATGTAGAGCACAAGTGGGGCACATTATGTTCAATACTGGTGCACATTTTTGGCAAGTAGACTGATCACGCACAGGCCCGTGAACATTTATTTTAAGCTACCTGTATGGAGGCATATTTCTTTAGAACATATGGTGCTGGAGGTATGGAACCATTTTTGCAAGAAAGATTGCAAGCAGTGGTTTTCAACCTTTTTTTGGTTACGTACCTTCTAATTATATTGTGAAATTCTTCAGAACCCCGACCCTCTCTTAATAGTGCGTCTGAGATCAGATACATTGTAAGGAACCCCAATCCTCTCTAATAGCGTGTCTGAGACCAGATGCATTGTAAGGAACCCCAATCCTCTCTAATATTGTGTCTAAGATCAGATGCATTGTAAGGAATCCCAACTCTCTCTAATAGCGCGTCTGAGATCAGATGCATTGTAAGGAACCCCCAACCCCCAATCCTTCTAATAGCGCGTCTGAGATCAATACATTGTAATTAACCCCCCAAACTCTAATAGTGTGTCTGATCAGATGCATTGTAAGGACACCCCAACCCTCTCTAAATAGGCGCGTCTGAGATCAGATGCATTGTAAGGAACCCCAACTCTGGCTAATAGTGCGTCTGAGATCAGATGCATTGTAAGGAACCCCAACCCTGGCTAATAGCGCGTCTACAATCAGACACATTGTAAATTCTTCTGTATTTGGTACGTAGAGAACCCTTTAGGGATGCTCACGGAACCCAAGAGTTCCTACGAACCCTTGTTGAAAAGAGCAAAGTTGTAACAGATTTGTAGTGATGTTCAGTAAGTAAGATTACCCAGCTCACAGTCTGTGGCACATTTAAGAAATGTAGTTCGTACATTACATGATATGAATTCAATCAGCAAGTGGAACAATGGCTGTCTGTATATGAAACTTACATTTCTTCATACTCCCTGATCTGTATTGTCCCTAGGGCAGGATATGTTTAATAGACTTGAGGGTTAAAAGGAAAGAGAGGCACCAGAAGCTAATACCGGTAGTTTATTTTATCCCTAATTTAAATATATTAGATTACACTTTTCTAGTATGAAAAATACACTGAGATAATTTTCTAGTATGTTGTGAGGTATATTACAGATACCGTATAGTGTCTGGTATAGTGAATAGACAATTACAATTATAGACGAGAGTGGGGCACAGGCAGGTATTAACACTTTCCTATCGCAGTTTAATGACTCACCCTCATCGCGTCGGTCTTCCATTTTCTCAGTTTGCCAAAATCTTTCACCTCAGAAGAGAATGGCATTCAGCAGGGGGGCTCATCTCCAGTCCCCAAGCCCCCTCAACAGGTAAGGTGTTCAAGATAAACGGATCCGGCGCTAGAGCGCAAATACCACACTTGATTTTTGTATAAGGTGCTCAGGATATCCCTGCTTCAGTACAGGTGGCTAAATCCTATGATTGCTCCACTGAAACAGAGACTTTTTGAGCCACCTGTGCTGAAGCTGGAATAGCCTAAAAACCTGACCTGTTGGTGGGGGGGGGGGGCTTGAGGACTGGAGTTGAGCACCCCTGGCGTACACGGTGAGTGACAAGAAGTGCACGTTAAGTCTTGTTGATGACAAAATTGGGCAAGGGAAATAGTGCCATTTTTAAAAGGCTCAATTGGGACAGGCTACCCCAAACCAGCAATATATTGGAGAGAAAAGAGCTGCTCTAAAAATGGGCCCTGCATGGCTTTATTTAAAGGGAAACACGAGGCGGCAATTCTAACAAGGTTTGGATTTATGATGACTCTTGACTTAGCTGCGATTTTCTGCAGACCAAGACAAACTCAGAACGTTTGGCAGCTTTACCTCAATACTTATATTGATGGACTTATTATTGCGCCGTATTGAGTAGATTGTGTGTTTACTTTTTCGGTAAAAAATAACCAGGAGGGTAATTATTGGGGTTAATGTCCTAATCGGCAAGCATTGATGCAGCATGGAATCTTATTGACAGAATATGAAAGGACGCGAGTCTAAAACTGCAGAGTAATTCATCAGTATCACTGTGATGGGAACTGTGAGTGTTGAGACTGTAGACTGAAATAGCTGACATGACATGTTACCAAGACAAGTTATCCAGACACGAGCTGTGCATGGAGGTCAGTATCAGAATAGCAGGGTCAGCAAGGGGATATTGTATGGTCAGTGGGTGTTTGGAAGGGATGGAGTGATGGAGGAAGGGCTGCTAAGGGACACTGCGGTTTATACAGCTGCATCATCTCGCATTCTCCGCTTTTTCTTACAGGAAGTTAGGATTTCCCGCAATGTGAATTCAACAAAAAGTCTCTATATTAAAAAACTTTCGTTTTGACATTTTCCATCTAGATAACTCTAAACGAGTACATTTAAATGAAAAATACACAACTACAATATTCTGAACGTATCCCTAAAAAAGGTCATGTAAAAAAAGAAAAGGCTTTAAATCCATGGGAAAAGAATTGCTTCACTTTAATGCCCAGATCCACAGAAGAATGCAAAGCTTTATATGTCTTTACGCCCATTCATAGGAGTTTCGGGCTTAGCATCGTTTGGTGGATCTGGCCCTAAGTAGGATGTAAATACAATTATGACAGTTCTTGGTAAAGGGAAATATTGGAAAACAGTTCAGCTTGTAGCGTTGTGCAGGCAGCATTGTTGTGTTATGCAGGGAGCATTGTAGTGTTATGCAGGGAGCATTGTAGTGTTATGCAGGGAGCATTATTGTGTTATGCAGGGAGCATTGTTGTGTTATGCAGGGAGCATTATTGTGTTATGCAGGCAGCATTGTTGTGTTATGCAGGGAGCATTGTAGTGTTATGCAGGGAGCATTATTGTGTTATGCAGGGAGCATTGTAGTGTTATGCAGGGAGCATTATTGTGTTATGCAGGGAGCATTGTTGTGTTATGCAGGGAGCATTGTTGTGTTATGCAGGGAGCATTGTTGTGTTATGCAGGGAGCATTGTTGTGTTATGCAGGGAGCATTATTGTGTTATGCAGGGAGCATTGTTGTGTTATGCAGGGAGCATTGTTGTGTTATGCAGGGAGCATTATTGTGTTATGCAGGGAGCATTGTTGTGTTATGCAGGGAGCATTGTGTTTATCAGGAGCATGTTGTGTTATGCAGGGAGCATTATGTGTTATGCAGGGAGCATTGTTTTGTTATGCAGGGAGCATTGTTGTTTATGCAGGGAGCATTGTTGTGTTATGCAGGGAGCATTGTTGTGTTATGCAGGGAGCATTGTTGTGTTATGCAGGGAGCATTGTTGTGTTATGCAGGGAGCAACTGCTAAACTGTGCGTGTAAAAATATTAAGAGCGAATTAATACAAATCAAGAGAAAACTATCTATTGGAACCTGGCTAATGTCAAATGAATTTGTTTTCCCAGTACCAGAGCTCTTGGTTCGACTGAAAAAGAGAACATTGCTTATCTCAAAGTGCGTTCAATCTGGAATAAGTATGGCATGCACGGTGGTTTAACGATTTCACCAGATGAAATTGGGTCTCAAAGGCTTTCAGTGCAAAGTCTGATGCCTTCAATGAATGCTTCCCCTGACCAAAGCTGCGTATTTTCTGCACTATATTTGATTTGGTGGTAAGAACACCCCCGCCCCCAGCTGGATCCCATGAATCTTTACAGCACCAGTGCGCTGATCCAAATAGCTGAGAGTTGTGTGAGGTAAAAGTCCCATCAGTTTGTTTGGACAACAAAGGGTGAACCTGCTTTATATCACAATACAGCCGGTGGAACACGTGTGAGAGGCAGAGTGTGATACCAGCTTTATATCACAATACAGCCGGTGGAACACGTGTGAGAGGCAGAGTGTGATACCTGCTTTATATCACAATACAGCCGGTGGAACGCGTGGGAGAGGCAGAGTGTGATACCAGCTTTATATCACAATACAGCCGGGGAACACGTGTGAGAGGCAGAGTGTGATACCTGCTTTATATCACAATACAGCCTGTTGAACACGTGTGAGAGGCAGAGTATGATACCTGCTTTATATCACAATACAGCCGGGGAACACGTGTGAGAGGCAGAGTGTGATACCTGCTTTATATCACAATACAGCCGGTGGAACACGTGTGAGAGGCAGAGTGTGATACCTGCTTTATATCACAATACAGCCAGGGGAACACGTGTGAGAGGCAGAATGTGATACCTGCTTTATATCACAATATAGCCGGTGGAACGCGTGGGAGAGGCAGAGTGTGATACCTGCTTTATATCACAATACAGCCGGGGAACACGTGTGAGAGGCAGAGTGTGATACCTGCTTTATATCACAATACAGCCAGTTGAACGCTTGTGAGAGGCAGAGTGTGATACCAGCTTTATATCACAATACAGCCGGTGGAACACGTGTGAGAGGCAGAGTGTGATACCTGCTTTATATCACAATACAGCCGGGGGAACACGTGTGAGAGGCAGTGTGATACCAGCTTTATATCACAATACAGCCGGTGGAGCACGTGTGAGAGGCAAAGTGTGATACCTGCTTTATATCACAATACAGCCGGTGGAACGCGTGGGAGAGGCAGAGTGTGATACCAGCTTTATATCACAATACAGCCGGTGGAACGCGTGTGAGAGGCAGAGTGTGATACCAGCTTTATATCACAATACAGCCGGGGGAACACGAGGGAGAGGCAGAGTGTGATACCTGCTTTATATCACAATACAGCCGGGGGGAAAACGGATGTGAGAGGCAGAGTGTGATACCTGCTTTATATCACAAATACAGCCGGGTGGAACACGTTGAGAGGCAGAGTGTGATACCTGCTTTATATCACAATACAGCCGGGGGAACGCGTGTGGAGGCAGAGTGTGATACCTGCTTTATATCACAAACAGCCGGTGGAACCTGTAGTGGAGAGCGAGTGTGATACCTGCTTTATATCACAATACAGCCGGGGAACACGTGTGAGAGGCAGAGTGTGATACCTGCTTTATATCACAATACAGCCGTGGAACCGTGTGAGGGCAGAGTGTGAACCTGCTTTATCACAATACAGCCGGGGAACGCGTGTGAGAGGCCGAGTGTGATACCGCTTTAATCACAATACAGCCGGGAACGCGTGTGAGAGGCAGAGTGTGATACCTGCTTATATCACAATACAGCCGGTGGATGGAACGGTGTGAGAGGCAGAGGTGGATACCAGCTTTATATCACAATACAAGCCGTGGAACGCTGTGAGAGGGAGTGTGATACCGCTTTATATCACAATACAGCGGTGAACGCGTGGTGAGAGCAGAGTGTGATACCAGCTTTATATCACAATACAGCCGGTGGAACGCGTGTGAGAGGCAGAGTGTGATACTGCTTTATATCACAATACAGCCGGGTGGAAGAGGGGGAGAGGCAGAGTGTGAACCAGCTTTATATCACAATACAGCCGGTGGAACGAC
The DNA here is from genome assembly GCA_036426205.1 of Ascaphus truei. Classification (NCBI taxonomy): domain Eukaryota; kingdom Metazoa; phylum Chordata; class Amphibia; order Anura; family Ascaphidae; genus Ascaphus; species Ascaphus truei. The sequence goes on from WSYH01000156.1 coordinate 164,730, forward strand.
GTGTGAGAGGCAGAGTGTGATACGCTATATCACAATACAGCCGGTGGAACGCGTGGAGAGGCGAGTGTGATACAGCTTTATATCACAATACAGCCGGTGGAACGCGTGTGAGAGGCAAGAGTGTGATACGAGCTTTAATCACAATACAGCCGGTGGAAACGCGTGTGAGAGGCAGAGTGTGATACCAGCTTTATATCACAATACAGCCGGTGGAACGCGTGTGAGAGGCAGAGTGTGATACCAGCTTTATATCACAATACAGCCGGTGGAACGCGTGTGAGAGGCAGAGTGTGATACCTGCTTTATATCACAATACAGCCGGGGGAACACGTGTGAGAGGCAGAGTGTGATACGAGCTTTATATCACAATACAGCCGGTGGAACACGTGTGAGAGGCAGAGTGTGATACCTGCTTTATATCACAATACAGCCGGTGGAACGCGTGGGAGAGGCAGAGTGTGATACCAGCTTTATATCACAATACAGCCGGTGGAACGCGTGTGAGAGGCAGAGTGTGATACCAGCTTTATATCACAATACAGCCGGTGGAACGCGTGGGAGAGGCAGAGTGTGAAGCCATTAAGGTGAATATGTTCAGACATCAGGACATCGAGCGGCCTGGGAGCAATGTAGAAAGATCACTAATCACTAAAGATCACTAATTAATCTGCACAATGTGCAATAGATTTGCTATTTATTCCCTTAGCACAGGGCGCTCAACGCCAGTCCTCATGCCTCCCCAACAGGTCAGGTTTTCAGGACATCCCAGCTTCAGTACAGGTGGCTCAATCAGTGCCTGCTTCAGCACAGCTGGTGCAGTCTTCGACTGAGCCTCTGATTGAGCCAGTTGTACTGAAGCTGGGATATCCTGAAAACCTGACCTGTTTGGGGGGAGGGGGAAGGGCTTGAGGACTGGAGTTGGGTCGCCTGCCCTAGCACCCGTGTTGCAGGCATGAAACTTTTGTTTATTATACTTTGTAAATTTGACACAGATCTCATATGCAAGTTTATGCCACTCAGTAATTACTCAAACATAACTATTCCTGCGAGAATCGCTCTACTCTGCCTAAATCTGTCTCAGTGTCTCCCCTGCTGAAATCCCTCTCCTGGCTTCCTATCAAATCCCGCATCTCACACTCCATTCTTCTCATCACTTTTAAAGCTTTACACTCTTCTGCCCCTCCTTACATCTCAGCCCTAATTTCCCACTATGCACCATCCCGACTCTTGCGTTCTGCTCAAGGATGTCTTCTTTCTACCCCCTTTGTATCTAAAGTCCTCTCCCGCCTTAAACCTTTTTCACTGACTGACCCACACCTCTGGAATGCCCTTCCCCTCAGTACCCGACTAGCACCCTCTCTATCCACCTTTAAGACCCACTTAAAACACACCTGCTTAAAGAAGCATATGAATAGCACTGTGGCTAATACTATACATATGATACATAAGGCTTGGCCCCCTGCAGACGCACTTCCCAGAACACCCTCCTACTATCTCTATACATTCTTCCTACCTACCAATTAGATTTTAAGCTCTTTGGTACAGGGAGTCCTCTTCCGAAATGTTACTTTTATGTCTGAAGCACTTATTCCCATTATCTGTTACTTGTGTTATTTGTTATTTATATGATTGTCACGTGTATTACTGCTGTGAAGCGCTATGTACATTAATGGCGTGGTCTTTCTCAAGTGAAGATAGAAAATAAATCACATAATGTCCACTATTTATAGCCCCCAACCCAGGTTAAATTACTTAAAATCTTCCGGTTTCTCCCACAGGCGTCTCTCAGTCCATTGTATTCGCGATATAAATAAAGACATACATACATACTGTACATTCCCACGGGGGAGGTATGAATGCAGAGAAAAATGCGCTTTGCTGAAATTGCTCAATTTTTACCGCCTGTTAGATAATGAAACAGAAAAGTTTGTGAAAACGTGTGTCTGGGAGGTTCTTGCGTTTAAAACAGAGGTGGCCATCTCCTCACAGGCCCCTTGTGGCTCGTTCAGTGGCTCAGTCATTCTAACTGAGCCACCTGTGCTGTAGCAGGGATATCCTGAAAACCTGACCTGTTGGTGGCCCTTGAGGACTGGAGTTATTCACGCTAGGGTTAAACCGAATGGACGATAGGCACAGGATACATGTCATTATAATATGTGAACCCAGTAACAGCTCGTGTTTACACTCCCACACGTGGAGCAAAGTGCCCCGCCGCTGAGGGAATGAGAAGCAACGTGAAAACTTCTCTCTTTGCCGGATTTTGTCCCAAATTGACTTGATACATCTCCCCTCATGAGGGAAGAGAGAGGAGGTAGAAAAATCCTGGAGTTCCTGATACTCTCGGTCTGATGGGCGTCAGCAAATTGTAGCACTGAAATTATACTTCCATTGGTTAATTATTTATAAAAATACTAACGTTTAGGACCCTGCTAAATATGTGCTCAGATAATATGGCACAAACACAACCCACTCACTGATGGGGTTACAATGTAGTGTGATATAGCGAGATGCCGCCGCTTGTACCAGGGCCAACATCAAAGGTTATCAAAGTCTCCCACTTCATCAAAGTCTCCCACTTCAGGGGACAGCATGTTCACACAAAACCCCAGCCCATCCGGGGTGAATGTAACATTCTTGAATAGTTTTGAGGAATATAAAGTTCAGTGATGTGAGATTGAGGACGGCAGAACATACCGTACATTTGAGGCGGGGTTCAGCACAAATATGTCTCCATAATGGGTTTTACACCTGGAGCAGCACACAGCTTTACTACCTGGATAAACAAAAGCTCGAATTCAAGCAGGGTACAAACTTTGCCTGGGGCAGCGCAGTCAGAGCACCGTGTGTGTGTGTGTATGTGTGTATGTGTGTGTAGTGAACATGGTATATAATAAGAAGAAATGCTTTTTTGTCTGATGTCCAAAGTTTAAAAGTTCAGTCTTTGTGATGCGATACCTATGATCTTCTTTGCCTGGATTAGTAGGCTTTAATAATGGTCTATTTTTGCATAAGAGATAATGTGGCTAGCCCGTATTGTTTTTCTGGAAAGAATAAAATGTACATATGCAATAAAAACCCTGGGAACAAATACAGTGTGGGCACTGCTGTGCATATATGTGTATGGTGGCGAGATGCCCACGTACACCTTTATACAGGTGCACTGCCTCAAAACTAGAAAGGACCAGAGAGGAGATGCAAACCCAGAAATGTAACCATGTAACCATGTAACCATGTAACCATGTAACCATGTAACCATGCTTTGCTTCATTGCCAAACAAACACATTTGTTTACTGAGCTCCGAAGTGGCTGGAGAATGTGAGTTTGAGTCAATCCGTTCTGAGCTGTGTAATCCTAATTTTATACAACATATAGAATACTCGATGGTTGAAGCCCAGCTCCCCACTGGAGGTTGGGAAACAAGTGTAATCTCCCATTACATACTGTACAGACTGAGCTCAACAAGACAAACGTGCAAAGGTTTAATACACAATGTCAGCCTCTGCTCTCATTGACTTTTGTAACCAATTTTATGCACATATTATTCCGTTTTTAGCCCAAATCTGAGAAAAGTGACACAGTGATATTATTATGTGCCATATATCACATACTTACTGTATGTGGGACTATTAATTCCTGCACACTCTTACTGCTTCATAAAACCACTCTCCGTGTTATGGGCTAATGTGACCCTATACCCTGTTTATATATTGCCATTATGGTATACACATTGTAATTTACGCTGTCTAATGAAGATATGCCTCTATCATTCATAGAGATAATTTGTCCACAAATAGAAACAAGGACTTGTCATCATTTGTCATACCTAAAATAAAATGCACAACTTTGCTAACAACCAAGTCTTCTTTTAAAGAGCACGGTTTTAATAAAAAGACTTAGCACTTTAAATTATCAATGCAGAGAAGTGATGATGTCATCACCAAAATGGCTTACACCGCTTCTTACCGCTCAGATCTGTTGATCTATTAATTTTAATGGATTACAGGAGAAAGTCATTAGGGTTTAGTTTCATCCCAATATAGTAACCTTCCTAATACATCTATGATATCAATTTGTTGAGTGATAGCCTTGGCTATGTTTACTGCAAGCTTTTTGAAATTCTTGGAAGACAAGCACTCAATGAAATTAAATGCCTTTTAATAGAGGATTCATTAACCTTATGTGCATGTTTGCACTCGCGTAATTTTTGGGAGGTTTAAAAATCATTTCACTTGTACTGCTGTCTGCTCATGGCAAAGGGTGGTTTCCATGAACACAGGTCCTCTAGTCTGTACATTTGAAAAGTACTGGGTATCTACAGAAGGGTTTCTAATCTAACTGGTTGATAGGTGATTTATACCTTCCTTATGATGGAGGTTTCACATGCTTAGTTAAAAGCCTTAGGATGGAGTTCTTATAGTTGAATTTTTCCAATAGAACCCTAGAGTATTTTAGGCTGCAGTTACTATATGTATGTTATAGCACGGTCAGTGTATACCAAGCTTTACAGTATACACCTATAAGCAGTGGGTCAGGGCACTGTATATTGCTCATAAGAGAAGTGAGACAACATTTAGAACACGATGAGAGTAGGGTTATGAGTATGAATGGACAGGTTCCTAGGGTAGGAATGGGCAGGTTCCTAGGGTAGGAATGGGCAGGTTCCTAGGGTAGGAATGGGCAGGTTCCTAGGGTAGGAATGGGCAGGTTCCTAGGGTAGGAATGGGCAGGTTCCTTGGGTAGGAATGGGCAGGTTCCTTGGGTAGGAATGGGCCAGTTCCTGGGTAGGAATGGGCAGGTCCTAGGGTAGGATATGGGGCAGGTTCCTTGGGTAGGAATGGGCAGGTTCTGGTGAAGGCAGGGTTTGTTCCTTGGGTGGAATGGGCAGGTTCCTTGGTAGGAATGGGCAGGTTCCTTGGGTAGAAGCATGGGCAGGTTCCTGGGTAGGAATGTCAGGTCCTTGGGTAGGAATGGGCAGGTCCTGTAGGAATGGTCAGGTTCCTTGGGTAGGAATGGGCAGGTTCCTTGGGTAGGAATGGGCAGGTTCCTTGGGTAGGAATGTGTCAGGTTCCTTGGTAGGAATGGGCAGGTTTCCTTGGGTAGGAGATGGGCAGGTCCTTGGGTAGGAATGGCAGGTTCTATGGGTAGGAAGAGCAGGTTCCTAGTTGGTAGGAATGGGCCAGGTTCCTGGGTAGGAATGGGCAGGTTCCTTGGGTAGGAGTGAAGAATGGGAGGTTCCTGGGTAGAGGTCATGGGCATGATTCTCTGGGAGTGAGGAATGTCAGGTTCCTTGGGTAGGATGAGGATGGGACAGGTTCCTAGGGTGGAGAATTGTAGCGTCAGTTCCTTGGGGTGTGAATGGGCAGGTTCCTTGGGTAGGATATGGGCAGGGTTCCTGTGGTAGGTGAATGGTCAGGTTCTGGGTTAGGATATGGGCACGTTCCTAGTGTGTTTAGTGATATGGGCAGGTTCCTTGGGTAGGAATGGGCAGGTTCCTTGGGTAGGAATGGTCAGGTTCCTTGGGTAGGAATGGGCAGGTTCCTTGGGTAGGAATGGGCAGGTTCCTTGGGTAGGAATGGTCAGGTTCCTTGGGTAGGAATGGGCAGGTTCCTAGGGTAGGAATGGTCAGGTTCCTTGGGTAGGAATGGGCAGGTTCCTTGGGTAGGAATGGGCAGGTTCACGGCAGGTTCACGGATTCTTTGCGAGTTTAGAATTTTATTTGGAAGTTCGAGTCGAACTTTGGTGGAAACTTTGAATCTGAGCAAAGTCCAAAAACCACGAGAGGCTCATCCTTCTTTACATTTTTTAATTTACAGGTGAACTGCGAAAACCGTAAACGTTTTGTAAAAACTTTGAAAAGCTTCCCCAGTATAACCAGCCTCACACTGATCAAACCCAAAAGGTTGAAACAGCTGAAAAGCTGTGTAATGCGGCAGGAATACGTTTATAGGGGTTCATGTCAAAATGGATTTGAAGCATAAAGTAACACAGTGTGCTCATTTGCATGTCATTTCCCTGAACCCCTTGCTGCAGTGGAAGCACTGTATGCTAGGGGATAATGGTGAAAATCAGGGTTGCAGACCTGGCTGAGATGTGCTCTGTGCTCACAAGTGATTTTTTAATTTGCAAAAAGTTCGCCCAATTTTTCAATAAAAAAATCCTATTTATTTTGAGTTTTTCCATAATTTTCTACAAATCCCATTTTCTTAAAATGTAATTTCCTTGAAGGTCAGTAATTTATTAGTTGTCTAAAATTCACAAAAAAATTATAGATCCACCCTACAGACTCATTATTTCAGCCACCAATTCTATTATTTATTTATGTATTTATAAAAATGTGTTACCAGGAAGTAATACATTGACAGTTACCTCTCGTTTTCAAGTATGTCCTGGGCACAGAGTTATAAAAATACATGGTTACATTAAAAGAACAGGGTTATACAGGGAATTCACAGACATTTCATGGACAGATAGAGTTGGAAAATTGGGTACAGAGATAAAGGGCTTATGAGTTTCAGATAGAAATAGAGCAGCTTTAACATCACTTTAACATCAACCAACATGCAACCCCTATCACAATTTCTGTGTTATTTCTTAGCCTATTGTTTCAGGGTTGCCCTCATATTTAAAGGACATCATGCATTTATTGAGCAAACTTAGTGATATAGGTGTACTTTACCCATCCCCCCCCCCCACCCCCACATAGTTTGCTCATTGCGATGGACATTTCATCTCTTTACACTACCATTGCAAATGAGACAGAAGTTCGATACTTCCTTAGCAATAAGCACTCAGGACAACCACCAACAGAATAGTTATTGATGCTAGTATAACTGGTACTTGGAGGAAAAAAATAATAATTTGAGAATTTATACTATTTATGCTATTGTCAGATACATGGAATGGCCATGGGAAGCTCGGCTGCACCATCTTGCTTGAACCTATATATGGGTTGCCCAGAGGAAGTATATATCTGTCACCTTCACCAGGCATGTGATCTGCTGGTGGCGCAATATAGACAATGTTTTTATGGTGTGGTGGAGCTCCAAATCATCGCTAATGGAGTTTATATCACTTATCAATGTCATTGATAAGAACATTCTGTGTCCCTTATCTCAGGATTTAGCACAAGTCCGTTTCCTTGATGTAATGGTATACAAAAGAGCAGATGAGCTAGAGATCACGTTATTTAAGAAGCCCATTAACCATAATACTATACCTAAGTTAGTGGAGGGGTTGCCCATTTCACAATACCTATGGGTAATACGGATCTGCAGCAACCCTGTGGATAGTGAAAATAAACTGAAGGAGAGAGTGGGCATCTGTTGGGGGTATCTGTTGAACATTTTACAAAAAGCCCTGAAAAAAGCTGGATCACAAACCAAGGATCATACACAGAATGATAAACATATCCCTTATGTGTAGCACTATACCACAGCCTCAGCTGGCATAATGAAAGCCATGAGAATAAAAGGTACATTATTAACAGCGATAAAGAAGTGGTTAATAGCATCAAACCAATGCCAATTTTGGTATATTAAAGAAACACCCATTTTAGGGAAATATTGATTAGTCCACTAGTAGTCCTGCTATTATTCTTTGAGTTTATTCAGTTCTACATTGTTCAATGGTACATAAGATTAAGATGTCCAGCACCCCTGGCATTGGGATGTCGGGGGCTATATTGATAGCCATTTTAACTTTGTTTTTGTTTAAACATGACATAATAGGAATAAGCGCTTCAGACATAAAAGTAACATTAGGAAAAGGAGTCCCTGCCCTGAAGAGCTTACAATCTAAGTGGTAAGTAGGGAGAGCTTACAGAGATGGTGTTATGGTAAGTGCGCCTGCAAGAGGTCATGGTAAATGCATATGAGATGTATATTAACGGTCAACAGAGCTACCCAAATTCTTAATTAATCAAAGGTGTGTTTTAAGATGGGTATTAAAGGTGGAAAGAGAGGGTGCTGAGGGGAAGGGAATTCCAGAGGTGTGGGGCAGTCAGTGAGAAAGGTTTAAGGTGGGAGAGGGCTTTAGATACAAAGGGGGTAGAGAGAAGACATCCTTGAGCGGAACGTAACAGTCGGGCAGGTATATAGCGAGATATTAGGGCTGAGATGTAAGGAGGAGCAGAGGAGTGTATAGCCTTAAAAGAAAGGAGGAGTAATTTTGTAAATGATACAGGATTTGATAGGAACCCAGGAGAGGGGTTTCAGGAGGGGAGACACTGAGACAGATTTAGGAAAAAGTTAAGTGATTATAGCAGCAGCGTTTAGGATAGATTGCAGGGGAGACAGGTGAGGCAGGAAGGCCGGACAGCAGGAGGTTACAGTAATCGAGACGGGAGAGAATGAGGGTCTGAGTCAGAGTTTTAGCAGTAGATGAACAGAGGAGTGTTACATCACTCAGAATTGTAAGGTTGGTTGCTGATTGTACTATACAGTCTCATTATATAATTAATTTATACTGTGTGGCCACTGTCTTATCTCCATTAATTGTTATCAGTTGTTATGTTTTAACACACTTTAATGAATGCTGTCAAGGTCTGATTTCCCTGTATACGCTCTTCATAGTAATTTGATGTATTGATGCTTTACCATGTTATTATGTTTCATTTCTCCTGTGTATACTATCCTAATTTTGCAAGTATGGTCTGCACGATTATATAATTGAGCCTTGTGTGTGGATGTTCTAACACACTACAACGTTACCACGGTCTGTTTGTTGTGTTGATATATTACAATGCTTGTGTCTGGTTTAAACTGTATATGCTCTTCGATTATTGCAAAAACAGGGTCTGCTTTATTGTACCATTGCTCCTTGTTACATTTTATCAGCTGTCTCGACCCATTGTGCTATTACAGTTCTTTTGCATAGGGGCAGTTATTATTGCACACGCTTATGAAATTGAGACAGATGTAGGATAAACATTTTGCTTAATGTTATTAGATCCTCTAGCGATGGGACATCTTGCATGAGTTTGCTGTATAGAGGTGGTCATGGATTAGAAGTCAGTTTATTGATCTTTTTATTGGGATTTAATGTTTGATACCGTATTGTCAATAACACTTGGTATGGGGTTGCCTTCTGGGACAGGATTTGACTGATGACATAACTAGGGGGCCCCGGGTGGGTGGAGCTACACTTTTGGGGGGTATTTTGGCATCTAGTGCACCCATAAGTATCACTGCTTGTATTTGTTTGTAAGTCCTGATGAAGGTGTAACTGCACATTGAAACGTTGATTTACACTAAAGTAATATTTTAGGACAATGGAAGACTGGTGTGCCATTTTCTTGGGGTATGGTATGTAAACAGAATAAACCATCACAGATATGACTCAATGAGACTGAGCCTTGGATTTCCTGAGGTTCTCAGGGATTCTTGTAGGATTGATGGAAGTCTTGGAATTGGTAAGATAGTAGTGTTATGTTATAAAGGTTTCAGGACATTTCAATTTACTTGGAATCTAGAGCTAAAACGCCTACTTTTGAAGAAAAAAATCACCCCAGTAATTGGTATATTAAACAAAATTTTGATGTGACCTACTAATTATGTTGGCGTAAGTATCACTTTTTGGAAGCCGGAAGCCAGTTTCACGCATTGAAAGCGTGTCCGACCATATCAGTGCCAAGTTTGGGTCACTCGTTGCAACAATTATTACTGCATTAATGTAGCATTAATGTAGCATTCTTTTAGTTCAGAAGCCCCAAGTGTTACCCTTTAAATAATTGCATTCAGAAAGCTTTACAATGATTTGGGAAGTTGCATAGTCGGAGTGTGAGTTGAAATAGAGTTTTAACGTTCCAATGAGAGTTGTGACATTTAACCCATTCATTTCTAGCAAGGCGTTTCTCTGCTCCAACTTTTAAGGGGTTAAAGATATGCAATTAATATTGTAGACAGTAATTATGATTTACATGTTGCATGTTTTGATTGCGAAAAGTACAGATCATTTCAGGACTTGACACACTACTTCCAGACCAACCCTCTATACCTACGACAACAGTTTATAAAAACAAGAGCAACGTCAGTTATTAAAACAGGGAGGAACCCTAATTATTGTCCTGAATAATCTCTGACATCAAACCCTATTTAAGTGTGCCTGAAAATTCCAACATAAGCACTTGGAACATTGTTACTCTATGTATTGCAACAATAATAGTGTCAATTGTCAATGGCTTGTGTCTTTTTTAATGGTGAATTCAAATCACAATAATGATACAATTCCATATTATGCTATGAGACAGCATTAGATGATGTTTCACTGAGATTTTTTGTTTGCCGTCCTCTGGATCAAAATACTGAAAATAATAATAATAATAATGGTTGTGTGTTCTTGTATAGCGCTGCTAGTTTTACGTAGCGCTTTACAGAGACATTTTGCAGGCACAGGTCTCTGCCCCGTAGAGCTTACAATCTATGTTTTTGGTGCCCGAGGCACAGGGAGGTAAAGTGACTTGCCCAAGGTCACAAGGAGCCGACACCAGGAATTGGACCAGGTTCCCCTGCTTCAAACTCAGTAACAGTTAGTCACTGAGCCGCTCCTTCTCAAATACAAATATAGGACAAGTATCTGGCATCTAAATTAAACATAGGTTAAACTCGATGGACATACAGTATGCATTTTCTCAACCTCATCTACTATGTAACTATGTAAATATGTAACTGTTGTGTGATGTCATAATCTTTGTGATTACTGATGAAGCAGAAAGGAAGTAGGATTATGGGTTAAAGTTTTGTCTGTTATTTAAATTAAATCTGTGTTCAAAGTTTAATATAAATAATATATTCCAATAAAACCACTGTTCAAATAGATCCACTTATTCAAATACATTGACCTGTTCAAAAAAGGATACATGGTATAAATAAAACAATGGTAAACAAAACAGTCAGTTTGACAAAAATCCCCAGCACAGCTGCCTGCTACACACACTACTCTGAGCGTGCACAGTAAGGACCAGATGTACTAAACAGTGCTAGGACACAAGGGACCTTACAAACTAATTCGTTGATCATGAGGGGCCTCAATCCAAGCAATATCCTACATGTGTGTTTCTAAATAAATCAGTTCTGTATTAGATAATACTTACAAAAAAAATGTTTTATTAAACGCTGCCATTTTTTATGAGTTAATACACTGAGCATCCTTTGATTTCAATAGCTTGTTTTAGCACACTTCCCCGGGGCAAGATCTTTGCAAAACTTTCCTGTTTGTGATCATTTGTTACCAATATTCCCAGTGGTTTGAGCTGCAAACTGTAACAATAGATAATGTTACCTTTGTAATATCAGGATACATTGTAGCTGCTGAGTTACACTGACTGTAGGATTGATTGTAACTGAAAGGCAGCCATTTAGTGAACCCCGGGCAGCAGGATCCTTGCTGATTGATTATGAGAGAACAAATTGATTGGTAGCTTCGTTAATTAGTTTTCAATAAAAGGAAACAAAGGCAGCATATATTAAAACAAAAAAAAAGTGTAATTTAATTTTAATGTGCAACTTGGATTGCCTCTTTACGCCTTGTCACTACTTAATGATTTTGATAATAAGTAGCTCAAAAGTGCTAAATATTAGAACTATGCTTCTTTTTTTTGTAAAAGGAATTATGTGAGCAACTACTTATAACAGGCACATGTTGTACAAACGAGGGTGTGCATTGCACTTACTGCAGCCTTCATCAGCACAACCATCCCTCCGATGGCTGGTTCATGCAGGGTCTGTAAATGCTCTGGGCTATTGATGGAATGCATTGCCTAGACCAGGGGGGCTCAAATCCTTAACCCCCCTCCCCCCAAACAGGTCAGGTTTCCAGGATATCCCAACTTCCGCACAGGTGGCTCAATCAGTCCCTGCTTCAGCACAGGTGGCTCAATCAGAGGCTCAGTCTACGACCCACACTGGATGGGCTGACACTTGGGAGCATTTCCTTCGCCAGCTGCCACCAGGTTTATACCCATCATTGTGCTTATTTTTGTTTTTATATATTTAAGAAGACGGTTTGATTTGCTTAATAACCTCACTGATGCGCTCAATCGCAGAAGTGGAGCCAAGGTCAGAGGGTCACAAAACTGAGGTCAAACTTGGTGAGACTATAATCGTACAATACGTTAGATCTCTTATTATTGATCTGTGTGAAAGCTTGTGACCTAGGAAGAAATACTGGCCCATCATCATGGAACGATCTAATGGTTAACAGGGAAATGTACGTCTTGGACAATATTATGGTAAAAGTTGATTCCTGACACCTTTCTGCCTGTACTGTATCTGCATAACCTGAACCCCCCCCCCCCCCAATCTAGTATTAATGGGGAGAATGCAGTCATTGTGCCACTGAGCCCTGGCAGGTCCTCACAGCATTCTAATGAAAATCTCTCACTTCTTGTACCTGTTTATGCCCCTTCAGCATCTGCCAGTGCCGGTGGCATGTGTCTGGTCTCAGTCCGCCTGTCCTGGAATCTGCTACATATGGTCAATAAATTCCTAAACTTTATTTATTTTTTGTCTGTGGTTTACATTTTTGGGAATTTAAAATAATCATATACAGGCATACCCCGCATTAACGTACGCAATGGGACCGGAGCATGTATGTAAAGTGAAAATGTACTTAAAGTGAAGCACTACCTTTTCCCACTTATCGATGCGTGTACTGTACTGCAATCATTATATACGTGCATAACTGATGTAAATAACACATTTGTAACAGGCTCTATAGTCTCCCTGCTTGCGCACAGCTTCGGTACAGGTAGGGAGCCGGTATTGCTGTTCAGGATGTGATGACAGGCGCATGCGTGAGCTGCCGTTTGCCTATTGGGCGATATGTACTTACTCGCGAGTGTACTTAAAGTGAGTGTACTTAAAGCGGGGTATGCCTGTAACACACAGTAATTATTTGCAGGATACATCATCTTATTTATAAATAAGAATTATATTTAGACATTATCGTGCTGGTCCACATAGGTTCTTTAATGTTATTTAATATATCAGATTGTGGCCTTAATATCCTAGTAATGTTGCAAAGTCCTTTGTATGCATGTGCCTCAGCAACCAGACATTAGAGTGCAAGCTCTGTTGGGTAGAATTAATTGCACTGGTACATTTTACATCCAGCACAGCATGTAATAGTAAGGGCATGCAATAATTCACTATCATTCAGAGATCTGGGTGGCCTCAAATGTATAAGGTAAAACAGCCCCTATCGTAATCCATAATCCCTTATATTGACCCAATAAACCACGACTCCAGTCCTCAAGGGCCACCACCAGGTCAGTGTTCAGGATATCCCTGCTTCAGCACAGGTGGCTCAATCAGCAACTCAGTCTTCCACTGGGCCACCTGTGCTGAAGCAGGGATATCCTGAAAACCTCATCTAGTGGTGGCCCCTGAGGACTGGAGTGGCCCACCCCTGCAATAAACTGTATCACAGCCTGCAAAGTATCTAAGTGAAGAGCACGGACGCATCCATAAAACGGATACATTTGCTGGAGCAGCGCCAGGCCAGCGAAATGAGCCCTGATTTAGGGTCAGGGAGGGAGTGATGTCGCTACACTGACGCAGGTTGTGACATTATAACCTGGACCGGGGGCAGCACATTACCCCCAATTACAATAAGCCAGTAGTTGTTATACAAGGAGAAGCGCCGCGTATTCTTCTCCCCTTTTCCCTCTCTTGCCGTATGACTGTTCTCTCTTTGACACCTGGGTTTCATTCTCCCCCACTGCCAATGTTAGCGCCATCTTGTTGTTGGTTCAAATATTAAGTATATATGAGAGCTATATACCGCGGTTTCATTGAGCAAGAGGAAGAGTTATGATAAAGACACATATAAATTGTAGCCCATCTTATCCTCTGTGTGAACGCAGGCTTTTCAGCGGTCACCGAGACTTCCCAAAGAGCCATGTGAGGTGTCAGAGGAACAAGTGGCACATGGTAACGCGATACTGCGGGGTCACATCTCGGGGTCACCTCTCGGGGTCACCTCTCTGGCAATAACCTGGCTGCGAATAATAACAGCTTTAAGGGGATTTTTTACCAGTGATCTGACAAAAGTATCACTATATTGTCTCTAAATTAAACCACTTTTAATAAAATAAATGTTAAAAGTGTAACACGTTGGCCTGTTAATATACTCCTTTAAAATGTACAAAACAAGGAGTTTAATAAGCCACCAGTCTAATTATACAGAACATCAGGCCGCGGACTGTCACTGTATTAACTGATCTCGCAGGGACTCCGGCCACTCAGCACGGCATGGTCAGTTCCCGGGCTAATTAGGACAGCAGATCGTTCTGCCCTTTCTTGCACACATGGTTCAGTTCATCCGCAGAGGTATATCCACTCAGTCTGCTTCAGCACAGGGAAAGTTTATCAGTTTGATATCTCCTGGGAGCGCATTCAGAGCCTGTACTTCCTGGGATAGTCATGTTGTCTGTGTTTCTATAGGTCCCCTTACAGGATATCTCTATACTGCTCAGAAGAAGCGTGTGCAGCAGCTGTCTTCTTTGTTCTGGATAAGTCCCCCATTTTTGTTAAATTAAAAGTGTTGTATCTATAAAACTAGGACAAAACAGCACTAAATTTACAAAAGAATAAAACTACCAAAGTCAATTATTTTGGTGCATTTTTTGTTTTATACCGTGCTTTCAGTGTTCTGTTACATATTGCTTTTTTTTAGAAATTATTTTAAAGAAACTTGACAGTAATTTTTGCAATAATGTAAACTGTTGTGCACAATTTATTATAATTTCTTTATAGTAGTGGTTCTCAAGTCCAGTCCTCAAGACCCCCCAACAGGTCGGGTTTTCAGGATATTCCTGCTTCAGCACAGATGGTTCAGTCAGTCCCTGCTTCAGCACAAGTGTTGTAGCAGGGATATTCTGAAAACCTGACCTGTTGGGTGGTCTTGAGGGCTGGGGTTGAGAACCCCTATTGTATAGTATGAAATGTTACAATAGTGACACCATCTGCAGTGCAAGATAACTATTCCCCTATGTGTCTATCCTAGAAGTGAGTTAAATGTTTATCGCCAGGACACAGTGATGATTCCAAAGGTCCTTGTCCTGACATTTACAGGTTAATTATATGGGTTGGTTATGGTATTTTATGCTTTCAACATGATTATTTCCTTTCCTTTAAGTATATCTTCCTTTCCCATGATAATTGAGGACACCTCAATAAAACCCCTGAACAATGTCCCGGTCTGTGATTTATTGCAGTATAATATGTACTTGTATGGAATTTGTTATGAGGTTACAGGTACGTTACCTGGATTCACACCATTAATCATGCAGGTGCATCCAGTTCATAGTCCCAGAAAATATATCACGGCCCATATTTACTAAACGGTGCTGTTCCCCAAGAACTTTGAAACAATGCTGCTAAGAGCCACGCGCTTGACATGCCAGTCTGCATCAATCTGACTCCAGAGTGGCCTTAATAAATAGGCCCCAAAGCTTCTCCTACTAACGCAGTCCATGGATTAGCAAATGAAAATGGTCACTGAGTTCATTAGAGACTGAGGTCACAGCAGCAGAACGTACACAGGGGATCCGATAAGCAACATAATGAAAGTATCAGTTTGGATGTAGCAATCTAGGACTGATAAGAAATAACTGTGCAGGGGGCTGGTTTTACCAGGCTGGGCTGGTTCCGTTAGCTGAGTTGGACTGGACTCTTATTCTGATTTTGAACAGAGGACCCAATTATGTTCATATGCAAATGTACACAAACTTTCAAAGAAACCGCGACTGTTCTGTAGAGAAGATGCTATTATTGACAAACTGGTTTCTAATCCCCACGATTGAGGAGTTTACAACAAATTGAACTGCAATGGATTACAGGCCAGTCCAGCAGCATCGAGGCTGCCCCCGTCTCATGTCGCAATGTGTATTCAACTATGTAACAACGCGAAAAAGCACAATAACTCATATAATGCAATTTACTTATGAAATAGTTATGGGCCGTGGGTTTTATTGGAGTAAAGATTGAGGTAGTAACATTTCAGCGTCTCGTTGATCGCTGCTTTCCTACAAAGTCTTTCTTAGGAAATCACAAGGCAGCCATTTTAAGAGCCCATTTATTTTTCAATACTTGCAAAATGCAAAACGATTTCACAAAGACATTCGTGATTAGCATGAAAAGGGAGGGGGGAAAAGGAACACAGGAACCAGAGAGCAACTTACTTTTTAGCCATCATTTTGGCTTTTTTTTGCAGTTGTCTGTGTCTTTGTCATTTCTTCAATGCGACTTCCCAATTTCAGGATAGGAGCATATGGGAACTTAAATATATTCATCTGATCAACACTAAAAAGTTCCTTTAATGAAGACTCTGGATTTATGACTCACTGCAGTAACCTATAAACAACAACTCTTTTTACAGTTCTAATGAAGTGTTATTTTAACACATTTCCTCACCTTCCCCCGTTCACAATAAACTTGATGCATTCAAATCTCTAAACTTTTGCTAATCCATTCACACTGCCTCAAACACCCCGGAGCTTCAATCTTCTGGGTATTTCGGCTTTCTTCTTTGAACAACCACCTGAAAAACTGACCTCTGAGGTCTTTAAAGCGTATGCACAGAAGCATCTATGTATAATGTTGTATTGATGGCCCATTGGTATGGAAGGAACACAGAAACAAGTGTTCCATAATGCTAAAATATCTGCACAATGTCAGGTAGTAGAGCAGCAGGAATCTTTGGGTTTATGCATCTATACACACATTAATACACATGCACAAACCTTGGTCTGTCTATGATTATAGAAGTGCGGCTAAAGGGGTAGTTCCTTCTAGAAGAAAGTGAATGAAGGACGGTGGGATGTTTTAACAGGTTACATGGAGCTGATTGACACTTTTTCAATTATCTCAAAGTATAAATATTTTTAACTCATTATTTTAAATGTTAATGTTTCCATACTAAACAAAAGCTTAGGATGGTGTCTATAATCTTTATATATTATCTTTAAGTGAGAAGACAACAAAAACGATGGTGAATTGTTGTGTTTGTTTTGTCCATTATTTGTTTAGTAGTTAGTATATTTGTATATTGTACTGTAAAGATATTATTAGTCAAACAGCTAACCAGAAGCAACACAATGAGAAAAGTGATCTTCAAAAAGTGTAAAAATATTGATAGGTTGTACAAAATATTATAATGTGTTTAAAAATGGGAGAGGGTTATTTAAATTTATACAAATAATGAAATATACATAAATCTTAAGAATCAAAATGGGGTTGAAAAAAGTATTAATACATGTAAAAGTGAAAATAGAAATAAATTATAGAGTAAATAATTAAAAGGAATAAAGTGTTCTATGCAGATCAGTAATATAAAAAGAAGATATAAAACAGATTTATTATAAGTGGAGAGATACACATAAAGTTATTGGGTATATTCCTTACTAAACGTTATCAGGAGCTGTTTTAGCTGAATGACTCGGGATTGTCCTTTCCGATTAAGAAGGATCTCCTGGTTTAGAATAAATATCAGATTTCATGGCTGGGACGATTAATTAATATGAATTTCTTACCGAGAATCTTGTACCATTTTCAGACACTTACAGTAGCTATACCTAATAATAAATATATGAAAAATATCCAAAATGCCATATTTCAATTCATATGGCAAAATAAGCACCCAAGAATCCCAAGACAGTAATATTGGCCTCAAACAGGAGGGTGTCAGGCAGTCCTTGATATTAGGGCATGTTACCAAGCCTGACAATTAAAACAAGTCATTTACTGGCATCACTGTTGGGTTGATATTGAGTTCTCACTAATCAACCAAATCCAGCAGAGTATCTAAAAAGAAAAGCTCCATAGTGTGGAGTTGTGGTTTCCTATGCTTTTTTGGTTAAGGAACCCTATATATTATATATACATAACCCTATGTATTAAGAAATTCTGTAAAAATCCCAACTCTCTCTTATAGCGCGTCTGAGATCAGAAATATTGTAAGGAACCCCAACCCTCTCTAATAGCGCGTCGGGGGATAGAGTACATTGTAAGGAACCCCAACCCCTCTTAATAGCGCGTCTGAGATCAGATGCATTGTAAGGAACCCCAAACCCTCTCATAGCGGTCTGAGATCAGATGCATTGTAAGGAACCCCAACCCTCTCTAATAGCGGCTGAGATCAGATATGTAAGGAACCCCAAAACCTCTTAATAGCGCGGTCTGAGACAGATGCATTGTAAGGAACCCCAACCCTCTCTAATAGCGCGGTGAGATCAGATGCACTTGTAAGGAACCCCAACCTCTCTAATAGCCGTCTGAGAACAGAGCATTGTAAGGGAACCCAACCCTCTCCTAATAGCTGCGTCTGCTGAGATCAGAGCATTGTAAAGGAACCCCAACCCTCTCTTAATAGTGTATGAGTCAGAATGCATTGTACAGAACCAACCCTCTCAATAGCGCGCTGAGATCAGATTGCATTTGTAAGGAACCCCAACCCTCTCTAATAGCGCGTCTGAGATCAGATGCATTGTAAGGAACCCCAACCCTCTCTAATAGCGCGTCTGAGATCAGATGCAGTGTAAGGAGCCCCAACCCTCTCTAATAGCGCGTCTGAGATCAGATGCATTGTAAGGAGCCCAACCCTCTCTAATAGGGCGTCTGAGATCAGATGCACTGTAAGGAACCCC
The DNA here is from genome assembly GCA_036426205.1 of Ascaphus truei. Classification (NCBI taxonomy): domain Eukaryota; kingdom Metazoa; phylum Chordata; class Amphibia; order Anura; family Ascaphidae; genus Ascaphus; species Ascaphus truei. Next base: position 183,374 of record WSYH01000156.1, read on the forward strand.
AACCCTCTCTAATAGCGCGTCTGAGATCAGATGCAGTGTAAGGAGCCCCAACCCTCTCTAATAGCGCGTCTGAGATCAGATGCATTGTAAATTCTTCTGTATTTGGTACAATTTTCAAATGACCTGCAAATTGCAGGGAACCCTTTAGGGGTGCCCGGGGAACCCCTGTTGAAAAACCCTGGTGTAGATTGCAGGGCTGTGCACTGCACCTCCCTTCTGTGCTAGTGACCTCTTGCTTACCCGGCAGGTCAGACAGGAGCTGTGTGCCCAGGTGAACTTGTTCCATGAGCTGACCGGACAGAACCCTCAGCATATGGATGGACATCAGCACGTGCATGTGCTTCCAAGTAAGATCCGCGCTGCAGGAGTTACACACTCCGTGCGATATGCTACACTGCGCAGGAGCAGTGCTGGGTGCCAGGCTCACCACAGCATAAAAACACTCAATCATTTCCTTTTGCGGTTCCTGCTACCTTCTGGCAGCGAAGAGGTTAAATCTAACAAGTAAGATACACTGTGTGGAAATCCTGCTCACAGATCCCCGCTCACAGATCCCCGCTCACAGATCCCGCTCACAGATCCCCCTTCGTCCGCTCACAGATCCCCGCTCACAGATCCCCCTTCGCCCGCTCACAGATCCTGCTCACAGATCCCGCTCACAGATCCCCGCTCACAAATCCCCCTTCGCCCGCTCACAGATCCTCGCTCACAGATCCCGCTCACAGATCCCTGCTCACAGATCCCCGCTCACAGATCCCCGCTCACAGATCCCCGCTCACAGATCCCTTCGCCCGCTCACAGATCCCCGCTCACAGATCCTGCTCACTCTGAGATCAGATGCATTGTAAGGAACCCCAACCCTCTCTAATAGCGTGTCTGAGATCAGATGCATTGTAAGGAACCCCAACCCTCTCTTAATAGTGTCTGAGATCAGATGCATTGTAAGGAGCCACAACCCTCTCTAATAGCGCGTCTGAGATCAGATGCATTGTAAATTCTTCTGTATTTGGTACTTAAGGATGCCCAGAGAACCCAAGAGTTCCTAGGAACCATGGTTGAAGAGCACTGGTGTATATAAACAATAAATGAATAAGAGGCAAAGAGTGCCATCAAAAAAATAGTATTTAAAGTCGCTTTGAGAGAAGACACTAGTTCTGGTTTACCAGTCCACGTTCCACTGTGAGGCTTCCGGAGGTTCGGTACTACACAGGGGAAGCCAAATAAGTTGTATTTCACAACGAAATGCGTTGGGCTTTCCTTGAAGGGACTTTCTGGTGCCCCTCACATGTCAAGGTGTAAAACAGAGGAGGCGGAGTAAGCACCCACAGATCTGTTTGTTTGGAGATGCTGAGTATGGCAGCCCCTAAGGGCCACTCTGGGACTGGGACCGGTAAATCCAAACTGGTGTCATTCTCTCAAAGTGACTTCAAATATTATTTTTGTGCGTGTACTCTTGAGCTCTTATTCATTTAATGATTAAATACCCTCCACCCTCCCGAGCGTGCGCTTCTCTGCTTTCCCTGTCAGATAAACAGAAGTCGCGGTTACACCGGGATCCAGCGGCGCCGGCGAGGAGGGAGATTTGTTTAATCTTTAACAGGATACAAATGAGTAAAATGGTTCCTTTACGGGTAATTGAATCTTTCTAATGAAGCTGGTTACACTGACAAGTTGTTTACATATTTTTTTGGACCGACTAAGTGGGATGGCACTTCAGGAGAAGCGGCATCCCTTTCCTTGCTACAACATTTAAGGATTCTACCTATCCACTGGAGTGTCTGTGCCGCACGCACCCCGCTGGTGACTGAGTGCATGTATTGGAGCTTTGGCAACATATTGGTGAGATTTTAGAAATTACACGTTGTCTCAAATCTTTAACAACAATTTTGAAACAACTAAACATACTGCACGTCCTCTCATGGAAACTTTCTCATGTGGTTACCACAAATGCCTGGCTACGAAGCCATGCTGTGCGCACTGCCTCACTGGCTCTCCGGACGTGAATGGGTTAAGAGACCATAAGTTATGAGTCACTTTTCCATATTAACCTCGGTTGAGTATTGTAACTTTCAGATAAGCAAATGTTGAATTACCAATAGTGATTTTTGTCTACTCGCTCTGAAAGTAAAACCACATTCATTTCACTTTGTTGCCCACATGAGCTTCAAGTAATCGGAGCAATGGTTAGAGACCCGCATGGAACTGTTTGAGTCATCCTGCCTTCCTTACCTGGTATCTAAGCAAAGGTTTGTGAGAGCCAGCATGGTTTCTTATGTGATGTTCCTTTCCATGAGAAAACAAAGCTCTCTCTGCCATTACACTGCAAAGTGACACAGGCGTGGCTGGACCACGTGCTCTTACAAAAACGTGGTACTACACCTGTCAGTTCATCTTTCTTTTTTTTTTATAAATGAGGCTACGGTTTGAAATGACTCTCTCCCAGTGCTACTACTCGCTTACTTTACCATGCAGGTATCACAGAATCTTTTAAGATGATAACGATTGTTAATGGTTGTAGCGCTTGTTACTGTATAGAGCAGAACCGTGTCAAAGAACAGATTATCTTTAGCAAAGTGACGAACCAGATTAGCAATACTATTACCATTATTACTACTGAAACCAATACTATTACCATTATTACTACTGAAACCAATCCTATTACCATTATTACTACTGAAACCAATACTATTACCATTTTATTACTACTGAAACCAATACTATTACCATAAAAGTTTGCAATGAAATCCAGTGTGGAATGGAACGGGGACAACTCACTGGTGCAGTATTCCAAGATTTTGCAAAGGCTTTTGACACAGTTGATCATGTTATCTGATTACAATAGTCAGAGCTCTGGAATAGGGAAACATGCTTTAAATGGTTTCAGTCCTACCTAGCGGAAGTCCCAACATGTGTCCATCTCAGGCTCTAACTCAACACCCTGGATATCACCTGTGGTGTCCCGCAAGGCTGTTTCTGGGGCCCTACTCTTCTCAGTGGTCTAATAGATCTTCCCACAGCTTGTAAGGAAGCCTCAAACACATGTATGCAGAGATGACACAATCCTATATGCACACGCCATAGCCTTCTGACCTACAACACATACTTCAGTCTGACTTTTTGAGACTCGAAAACTGGATTTCCCAAAAAAAGCTATTTTAAACACTGACAAGACTGTTAACAATGGTATTTGGGACCAAGACTAAATTTGTAAAGATTCCAGTGACTGAGCTCTGTAGAACCAACACTAACACCACCCTACACCTGTCACTAGTTTTAAATACCTGGGCTTATGGTTTGACATCCCACTAACATTCGGATGCACATTGATACCTGACAACCAAGACCTATGCCCAAACTAAGGGTACTTACAGGAACAAATCCTCCCTAAGTCTCTGGTCACGAAAGCGTATCGCACAGGCAGATGCCTAATGCCAATTATTGACTATGGAGACATCGTATATGGGCTCGGCTCCTCAAAACCCACCTTGTCAAACTTGACACCCTCTACAATTCAATTTGTCGTTTGTTCCCCAATGCAACTACAACACACATCACTGCGAAATGCTCAAGAACTAGATTGGTCATCACTAGAGTCTAGGCGCAAAGTTCACCTTTCCTGTCTCACCCTCAAATACTTTCTGGGCAAGCTACCCAGCTACCTGAACAAGCTCCTCACCCCTACCACATGCAGTACCTATCACCTGAGATCAGACTCCAAAAGACTATTCATGGTCCCAAGACTCAACAAAGTATCCGGACGTTCCTCCTTCTCCTTCCGTGCACCCCAAAACTGGAACAACCTACCAGAGACTCTCATATCCACCACCAGCTTAAGTTCTTTCAAATCTAAGGCTGTCTCACACTTTAATCTGGTCTGTAACTGTTTCATACGCTCATAATATATATTTTCTTTAACTGTGCATGCAATGTCTTGTATATAATGTATACCCTGTTCATTTATGTAACTGTATTTGTAACCATGTATTATTTGTTTTACTCTGTGCCCAGGACATATTTGAAAACGAGAGGTAACTCTCAATGTATTACTTCCTGGTAACACATTTTATAAATAAATAAATTACTACTGAAACCAATACTATTACCATTATTACTACTGAAACCAATACGGACAGGTCTCCTGTTCTTACCAAACAGCCGGGGCCACCACCAATGAGGGAAAGAGGAGACAAGTGCCCCGGGTCCAACAGTGGAGGGGTCCAGTCTGTCAGTTGGGCACAACTCCCATGATTAGCCGGTCCGGTTGCTTCCTACACCGGGTCCATGCTGAACCCTACGCCAGGTCCATGCTGAACCCTACGCCAGGCCCATGCTGAACCTTACGCCGGGTCCATGCTGAACCCTACGCCAGGCCCATGCTGAACCTTACACCGGGCCCATGCCGAACCCATGCCAAACTCTACGCCGGGCCCCTTGCTGAACTCTACACCGGGCCCATGCCAAACCCTACACCAGGCCCATGCCGAACTCAACCTCGGGCCCACGCCAAACCCTATGCCAGGCCCATGCCAAACTCTACCCCGGACCCATGCCGAACCCTACACCAGGCCCATGCCGAACTCAACCCCGGGTCCATGCCAAACCCTACCCTGGGCCCATGCCAAACCCTACGCCGGGTCCATGCCGGGGTTCCTCCCTCCCCTCACTCAACAACTCAGGGCCCAGGCATGCATACAGCAGTTACTACATTTTCAAGTTATCGTTTTCATGTGGCACTCACAATACAATGTTGGTAAATAATAATAATAATTCCTAGGACAAGCTATATTTGTGTATGTGTATGTATGTATGTATGTATGTATGTATGTATTCATGTATGTATGTATGTATTCATGTATGTATGTATGTATGTATGTATGTACATATGTATGTATGTATGTACGTACGTATGTATGTATGTATGTATGTATGTATGTATGTATGTATGTATGTATGTATGTATGTATGTATTCATGTATGTATGTATGTATGTATTCATGTATGTATGTATGTATGTATGTATGTATGTATGTACATATGTATGTATGTACGTACGTATGTATGTATGTATGTATGTATGTATGTATGTATGTATGTATGTAGTAGGTATGCATTCACTGTGGATACAGGGCCATATTACTAAGCAGTCTTCTGCCTTAGGGACCTGTGAAATATCTTACAGCCCATTAAAGTGAATCATAGCCGCAAATTTTATGGACTTAAATACAGTTGAAAGGAGTTTTTGGAAATTGTATGTTGTGTTTTTTACTTGTTTTCAAATGTTTTTAATTTCTGAAATAAAACCAATTTGTGATTAAAGGTAAGGTGGGTGTTTCCTCTTGCAAAGAAGAGGGGAATTAGGGAGGATTTAGTTGATGTTCACGTTGGTTGTAAGTTACTTGATAAAGTTGTGAGACGTCACAAGGTTTGTGTTTGACTCAGGAGTGAATGTGTAGCCCTCTTTCCCTATGCCAAGGGAAACTATGCGTGTGCTGTACCAGTTTGGTCACAGGAGGCCTAGCCTCCGCCTTGGGAGCCTGGGGGGTGGAGCT